>BQNB010031284.1:32500-54112 GCA_026074375.1 Tanacetum coccineum
AGTGCTTTAGCTTTCAAAGAGAAATCTGTTTAAGATACAAAGGATCTTATCGCTGAAAGCCTATGAATGGGATGAAGAAGGAATTGATACATCGAATGACAATGAGATGGTGGAGGTTAAAGTACTCATGGCACTAGCTGAAGAAAATGATGCTAATAGCAAAAAAGGTGCCAAAAATGGTGAATGGGTGAAGATCTGCATGAGAAAGGTGCACACTCTTCTTGAAATGGAAGATAATAGTGATAGAAAACCTATCTAGATTATTTTTGTATCGATCTAAATTATATGAGACAAAGAAATTAATCTTTTGTCAAAATATAGAGTCCAAACTATCCCAATTATTCACACTCAACAACAAAGGATGAAGGTGCAGTTTCAGAAAGACCATCTGAAACCCAACCCATACCTTCTCCTACTCACCCAAGTGAAGACCAGTTTGAGCCACAGCCTGACCCATTCCTCAGACCTTCTTTTTTAAACCTAATTCCTAATTCCATTCCAGAAGGTTGTGGTGGGAATCATGGAGGTCAGTCATCCAGTGATAGATCCCAATCAGGGACTAAGGATAACCTGACACTCCAAAGTATGTATGATCTTTGTGTTTCCTTGTGTAAACAAGTCACAACTCAAGCTGCAAATATTAAGGATTTGAAGGCTCAGATCAAGCAGCTAAAGAAGAAGGCCCGACCTGTTATCAACCATCACAAAGTTTAGATAAAAAGTCTTTCAATGAAGACAAGATTGGCAAGGAAGAAAAAGATGGAGTCTGTATCTAAATAGGGGAGGAAAACTTTTAAATCTGTACCAACTATGCATAAAGATCCATCTTTTGATGATCTTGCTGATGCAATGGATTACATAGAGATTGAGGATGCTCATGACGAGGGGACAGTGAAGGACAGTGAAGAAACCAAAGTAAGTACTGAAGATAAAGTTAGTACCGACAAGCTAAAAGTTAGTACCGACAAGCCAAATAAAGGTACTGCTGAGCCAAATGAAGGTACTGCTGAGCCAAAAGATGGAAATTCAGATGAAAGTGCTGCTCCTACAACTGTTTTCAGAGATGATGAAACTATTGCTCAATTTCTGGTAACCATGAGCTAAAATTAAACTAAGTAAAAAGGAGTTGAGATTAAAGAGATTAAAGATACTGATAGACCAAGAAGTACAACTGAAAGGTCAATCTTAACTTTGAAGCCACTTCCAAAGATTGATCCTAAAGACAAAGGCAAAAAAGTTCTTGAGGAAAAAGCTGAATCAGATGCTGAATCAAAAGGTGTAAATGAAACTGAAAAGAAGTTTAAAATGCTTGCTAATAATAAAGAGATAGCCAGAAAGGTTCAAGAGGAATGGGAAGCAGAAGAGGAGAAGAAGAAGTTAGCTGAGGAAGAAGCTACTAAAACTGCATTCACCAATGAGTATGACTTTATTCAAGCAAGACTTAATGCAGACAAGATTCTTGTTGAGAAGCTTCAAGAAGAAGAGAGATAAAAGTTCACCATTGAGCAAAGAGCCAAGTTTCTTCATGATACCATTACTGCACAAAGAAGATTTCTTGCTCAACAAATATCTGAGGCTATCAGAAACAAGCTTCCTATAAGAAATCAGCTGAGAAACCAAATGATGACATACTTGAAGTATGTAGGTGGATGCAGACATGTTCAGCTGAACAAAAAGAAGTTTGAAGAAATACAGGTGATGTATGAAAAGGTAAAAAAGGCAAATGAAAATTTCATTCCAACTGGTTCTGCTAAAGATGAAAAATTGATTGAAAAGATGAACGAGAAAGCAGCCGGTATGGATAAAGAAGAGGTTTCTAAAGAACCTGAAAGTACTAAGGTTAAAGCTAAAATTGAAGAACCTAAGGAGAATATCAGGAAAAGATCAGGATAGAGACTTAAGATGAAAGCTCCAAAGAGGTCTAAAAGGCAAAAGACTGATTTTAATCATGAAGAGGAGAATCAACTAAGAACCTTTCTAAAGATAGTTCCTGAAGAAGAAGAAAAGATTGATTATGAAGTTCTAGGCACTAGGTATCCTATCATCAACTAGGAATCAAAATTTTATGATCATGGTCATTTTGGAAGAGAGTTGATTTACTACAGAGTTTTTAGAGCTGATGGAAGTTCAAGGTGGATCAAGACATTTTCTGAGATGATTAAATTTTTTAATAGGATGGATCTAGTTGAGATACATAGTCTAGTAATGAAAAGGTTTGAAATAACACCTCCAGAAGGAATTGATCTACTTCTTTGGGGTGATTTGAGGATTATGTTTGAGTCAAAGGAAGATGATGAACTCTGGAAGAATCAAGAAGAGTGGAAGCTTCAGAGCTGGATATTCTATGAAAACTATGGAGTTCATGTCTTGAGACTAGAAGATGGTACTGAGATCAATATGCTAGCAGAGAGAAGATATCCTCTTACTAAAAACACACTTGAGAGGATGATGGATCTAAGATTGACAGCTGTATCTGATGATGATACTGTATTTGATTTGCTAAGGTTTATTGAGCAACAGATTGATGAGTTTGGAGGCCAAGATGGAAGTGAGAAGGATCTTTGAGTGTTGGTTTCAAAACCACACAACAAATGGTCATCAGTTCACCATGTTTAACAAACATAAGAACTGGCTAGTCCATAAGCAAACGGCTTGTGGTAAAGACTTCTCAAATCCGTTTATGGTTGACAATTTACCAAAAATTGTATGGTTCTCAACTCACCTTGCTTCACAGTGAAGAGTTGGCTAGTCCAGGATCAAACAGTTTCTGGTAAAGACTAATCAAATCTGTTGATAGCTGATAGTTTGCTAAAAACTATATGGTTATCAATGCACCATGTTATAGCAATGAAGCATTGACTAGTCCAAAAGCAAACGGCTTTTGGTAAAGACAAATCAAATCCGTTGATAGTTGATAGTTTACTCAAAACTATAAGGTTATCAATTCACCTTGTTGTTTACAATGAAGAATTGGCTATCCCAGAGCAAACGGCTACTGGTAAAGGAATATCAAATCCGTTAATGGCTGGTAGTTTGCCAAAAACTACAAAGCCAACTTAGTTGGATTTGCTGTGTTGCTGATAAAGAAGGGAAGCTTAAAGAAAATCAAGGTTGTAGAGTTGATACTGATCAAGTTCATCAAAATGGAGATTTGAAGAATAGAAGTGTTTGGATACATCCTCCTGGTCTACAAGATGTTTACACTAAAGAAACATGAAGTTAAACAAGTTCAACAATCATGTTTAGGGGAGGATTGTTGGGAATTATGCATTCCTGACTTAGTACCGTTAGTTATATTAGTTAGTACCGCTAGTTGTAATTTGTACTGACAGTACAAAATGTTAGTACTGATCAGATAGTTAGTACCGTTAGTATAAAATAGTTAGTACCGTTTATGAGATATGCATGAGATATCTTAGGAAAGGATATGCATGATCTTTGTACGCGTTTTGTAAAGCCCATTAGGGTTTCCTTAGTCTATAAAAGGAACCCTAGGCATAGTTAGTAGATATAGTTCTACACAGATCAATAGAGATCGATTAGCAATCATAGTCTTTGTAATCTGTAACCTAGGCAGATTCAAGTTATAATATAAAGTTCTTTTGTGATTCTTAATACTGTTCTTCTTAGCATTATTGATTAGTTTCCGCATAATCAATAGTGTTCAAATCAGTGTTTCATTATTGTTGCTTTAGAATTATCTAAAGGAACAAACCCTTTACAAGCTAAAGGTTAAGATCTATTCAGTAAACGATCCAACAAGTGGTATCAGAGCTTGTGTGGAAACTCTGAATAAGAAGAACTCAATTGTAAGATGGCAGAACAAGACATTCCTCCACCCACTATCACAGCAATGAAAATCCCTATCATCAGGAAGGGAGAATATGATATTTGGAGCATGAGAATGCGACAATATATCTGTCACACAGACCATAACCTATGGGATGTTATTGTCAATGGAGATCTAGAAGAAGAGCCTGCACCAACTGGAGAAACATCTGCTCCTCCTGCTCCTAAGACTGCCAAACAACTGGCTGCTAAAAGGAATCAGGAAAGAGTTAAGAGCATCTTGCTTTTAGCAATACCTGATGAATACCTCCTCAAGTTTCACAATGTTGCAGATGCTAAATCACTCTGGGAAGCAATCAAATCAAGGTTTGGAGGTAATGAAGAATCCAAGAAGATGCAGAAAAATGTTCTAAAACATCAGTTTGAAAAGAATTTGGGTTTTGTTAGTAACTATTACAAACAAAAGAACAACCATAAAAGACTTCAAAGCTGCTTGTTTGATTGCTTTTTATCACAAGAAGAATCCAAAAAGGTAATTCATGCATTAAAGGATCCAAGCTAGATAGAGGCTATAAAAGAAGAACTTCTACAATTCAAGTTATAAGAAGTTTGGACTTTAGTAGATTTACCAAATGGAAAAAGGGCTATACGCTCTAAATGGGTTTTTAGGAATAAAAAGGATGAAAGGGGAATTGTGATAAGAAATAAAGCAAGATTAGTTGCTCAAGGATAGATACAAGAAGAAGGGATTGACTATGATGAAGTCTTTGCCCCTGTTGCAAGAATTGAAGCAATTAGGCTATTTTTAGCTTATGCTTCATTTAAAGATTTTATAGTGTATTAAATGGATGTAAAAAGTGCTTTTCTCTAGGGGAAGATTGAAGAAGAGGTGTATGTATGTTAACCACCAGGATTTGAAGATCCAGACTTTCCTAATAGAGTATACAAGGTTGAAAAAGCATTGTATGGACTACATCAAGCTCCTAGAGCTTGGTATGAAACCTTGTCAACATATCTGTTGGACAATAGGTTTCAAAGAGGGAAAAGTGACAAGACCTTATTCATCAAAAGGCACAAAGGTGATATTTTGCTGGTCCAAGTTTATGTGGATGATATCATCTTTGGTTCAACAAAGAAAGAGCTATGCAATGCATTTGAGAAGTTGATGCATGAGAAATTTCAGACGAGTTTTATAGGAGAGCTTACATTCTTCTTGGGATTACAAGTGTAGCAGAATAAGGATGGCATATTCATTAGTTAAGATAAATATGTTGTTGAAAATTTAAAGAAATTTGGGTTTACAGAAGTCAAGACTGAAAGCACACCAATGGAAACTCAAAAGCCTCTGCTCAAGGATGAAGATGGCAAAGAAGTAGATGTTCATATGTATAGGTCAATAATTGGTTCATTGATGTATCTTACATCTTCAGGACCTAACATCATGTTTGCAGTGTGTGCCTGTACTAGATACCAAGTCAATCTAAAGGTTTCACATCTTCATGATGTGAAAAGGATTTTTAGGTAATTAAAAGGTCAACAAAAATTGGGCCTTTAGTATCTAAAAGATTCTCCTTTTGATTTGGTAGCATACACTGATAGTGATTATGCTAGAGCAAGCTTGGATAGGAAGTCTACAACAGGAGGTTGTTAATTCCTTAGATGTAGATTAATATCATGGCAGTGCAAGAAACAAACAGTGGTTGCAAATTCCATAAGAAAAGCTAAGTATGTGGCTGCTTCAAGTTGATGTAGACAAGTGCTTTGGATTCAGAATCAACTACTTGATTATGGGTATAATTTTATGCATACCAAGATCTTTATTGATAATAACAGTACTATTTGCATAATTAAAAATCTTGTTTTTCATTCAAAAACAAAGCATATAGAGATCAGACATCATTTTATTAGAGATTGCAATGAAAAGAAATTGATTCAAATGGTCAAAATCCATACTGACAAGAATGTTACAAATTTGCTAACAAAAGCTTTTGATGTAAGTAGATTTAAATATTTGATTGTTAGTACTGGAATGATGAATCTTTAAAGTCTTTTATCTCTTTATGTTTTGTAGAGTTTTGTATGAATTAGTACTGTTATTCGTGTCATTAAAAGTTTCTGTTATTAAGTATAATTAGTACTGCTGGTTATACTAAATACTGCTGAGTTAATACTATTAGTTATACTTAATACTGCTAGGTATAATTAATACTGTGATAATTGTGAAAATTGCTATGGCTTGTGTTTTCTTGGTTTTTAGACTAACATTTTGTAGGAAAAGCAAAGAAAAGTGTTAAATTAATGATGGAAAAGCTGTTTAGAATGGAATTGGAGTTAATGGTGGTGACTCAAAGTTAATGCTGTAAGGCATAACTTACTACTGCTGGGTTTGTTGCTGGGAGTATTATTATGTTTGGTGTGAAGTTAACGCTGTGAGGTTATTTTCATAAATACTTGGATAAGGGATTCAATCGGTCCTTTAATCAATTTTAATCTTTAAATACTCTACTAACTACTAAACCCTAACTCAATTTTATATACATTATAAAAAACCCAAACACAAAATGGAGATCGATAAGTTTTCGGATACTAAAGTTTGTGGATACTCATAACATGGTCGCATTTTTGTTTAAACCCGAAGAGAGTGATGGGTTTGAACAAATTGTGGATTTTTTGAATGCACACCCTATAAAGTATGCACTAACCGTTAATCCCATAATATATATTTCTTGTATCGAATAGTTCTGGTCTACTATCAAGGCCAAAACTATCAATGGGGAAGTATAGTTGCATGCCCTAGTAGATGGAAAGAAGATAATCATCAATGAATCAACTGTTAGAAGAGATCTTCAACTAGAAGATGCAGAGGTGTTGATTGTCAACCAAATTCTACCATCATTGAACAACTTACACTGATGGGGTATGAGAAAATTTCACAAAAGCTAACTTTCTATAAGCCATTCTTTTCCCCCACAATGGAAATTTCTGATTCATACTATTCTACAATGTCTAAGTTCAAAGACTACTGCATGGAATGAGTTTAGTAGTACTTAATACTGCTGAGTTAATACTGTTGAGTTAATACTGTTAGTTATACTTAATACTGCTAGGTATAATTAATACTGTGATAATTGTGAAAATTGCTATGGCTTGTGTTTTCTTGGTTTTTAGACTAACATTTTGCAGGAAAAGCAAAGAAAAGTGTTAAATTGATGATGGAAAAGCTGTTTAGAATGCAATTGGAGTTAATGGTGGTGACTCAAAGTTAATGCTGCTAGGCATAACTTACTACTACTGGCTGAAAGTTAATAATGTTGAGGGTATTTTCATAAATACTTTGATTAAGGGTTTCAATCGATCCTTTAATCAATTTTACTCTTTCAAATACTCTCTAACTACAAACCCTAACTCAATTTTATCATCCATTATCAAAACCCAACACAAATGGCGAATCTAAAGTTTGCGGATACTCATAACATGGTCGCATTTTTGTCTAAACCCGAAGAGAGTGATGGGTTTGAACAAATTGTGGATTTTTTGAATGCACACCCTATAAAGTATGCACTAACCGTTAATCCCACAATATATATTTCTTGTATCGAATAGTTCTGGTCTACTGTCAAGGCCAAAACTATCAATGGGGAAGTATAGTTGCATGCCCTAGTAGATGGAAAGAAGATAATCATCACTGAATCAACTGTTAGAAGAGATCTTCAACTAGAAGATGCAAAAGGTGTTGATTGTCTACCAAATTCTACCATCTTTGAACAACTTACACTGATGGGGTATGAGAAAATTTCATAAAAGCTAACTTTCTATAAGCCATTCTTTTCCCCCACAATGGAAATTTCTGATTCATACTATTCTACAATGTCTAAGTTCAAAGACTACTGCATGGAATGAGTTTAGTAGTACTTAATACTGCTGAGTTAATACTGTTAGTTATACTTAATACTGCTAGGTATAATTAATACTGTGATAATTGTAAAAATTGCTATGGCTTGTGTTTTCTTGGTTTTTGGACTAACATTTTGCAGGAAAAGCAAAGAAAAGTGTTAAATTGATGATGGAAAAGTTGTTTAGAATGCAATTGGAGTTAATGGTGGTGACTCAAAGTTAATGCTGCTAGGCATAACTTACTACTACTGGTTTTAAGTTAATGCTGCTAGGCATACACTTACTACTGCTGGGTGAAAGTTAATGCTGTTGAGGGTATTTTCATAAATACTTCGATTCGAGATTTAATTGAAAGTTATAGTGAATAGATGTAGGTACTGGGCATGAATTTGATTTTTATGTTAGGTTAATCAAGGTCACAAGTCCACGTGTGTGATGCATTTATAATTATGTTGTACACCATAATTATATTCTCCTTACAACGTTCTACTTATTTTCAAGACTAACCTTCTTGATGACAGCCATAGAATTTTTCAAGATCATGATAGAACCTGGGTGATGAACCACTTTGATTTACAAAAACCTGTGGTTTTGGGGCCTACCTGCTTCTGCTGTGCTACTGTGATAGTAAAGAATCGTTATTCCATTAACCTTAAAAGTCAACATCGAATAAGAATGTATCACAAGTCTTTGTCAAATATTTTTCTACCTTGTGTATTAAAATCGTTTGACATTGTATAGTTTAATTGTGTGTTTCTTGTTATATGTTGCAGAATATAACAGAAAATTTTAGAATACAGACAATTATGGACAGAGGTAATGTCAAGAGATGATTATGAAATTTGTAAGAGAGGTTGGAAAGTCACGTGAGATACAAATTTGGAAATGAACAAATATTGAAGGTAATAAAGGTAATAATGATAATGATTAAGGAATTGTTTGTACAAACGGATTGAAAGAAACTTGTTTGTACGTATGTTATATACTTAAGCCTACTTATTTATAATTTGTCACTTACAAAAAGAAGCATTCAACTCCTTGTAACTGAGATTTATAAAGTCATTTTATGGGGTTTTATTTTTTCACGAGATTTATAATTTCCTTATTCAAATGAAGAAGTGACCTAATTCATTTCAATAAGATGATCATAAATAGTCTTACCTAAGCATGATATGGTAATGTGTAGAAAATGAATTGTTAGATAATATTGAGATGTTGATTGTACTGACGCCCATATAATCGAGGATGATAATTTATGTTGCAAAGGTATGAGGAGAGTATTCAGAGTTTGAACATAATAGAATCGATGGAATTGACAAATAATGTCGAGTTTTGATATCATCAGATAACAAGATGTAACGGAATCATCACTTTATTATTTCATCGATAACTTTACATACGAAACTTTAATATGAAAAAGTGTTAGTATACTTATTGCTAAGTTATCTTGTTGTTAGTGATAAAATAAAAGTAACAGACAACGAGGATTGTTGCTTGATGATTGGGGTTTTTAGATTGAAGAAGATTCTGATGAGAGTTGAATATCCTCGAGAGTTGTTTTTAGGGTAGAAATCCTAAAGTGAACAAAAGCAAGCTTGGCTCTAAGTATGCTTTCCTGTAGACCTGTTGTTTGCTTTCGAGCACTGGTTCGCATAATGTCCTTTCTTTCCACAGGCATTACAAGTTACGGATACCGTTTGTAGATTAGTTTTAGTAGTTGCCCACCTTGTTACAAGTATTACACTTAACAGTACAAGGTCCCGTGTGATGGAGATCACATTTTCTACATAATGGGAGGTTTCCAGCATACATATTATTCTTAGCAGGAGTGGCAGCATATGCTTTGACAGCTTCTTGCCTTCGGTTCTGTTATGGTTGGTGATTATTGTAGTGGTTGTTGGTATTGGTGTTACGGTAGTTGTTATTGTTGCGGTAGTTGGTGTTGCTGTTGAAGGTTCTTATGTCATCCAATTTTCGTTTGTGGTCACTTGATACTTGCACCGGAGGGTGCTTTGTAACCTGATCCATTAGCCTTTGGGCTATGTTAACGGCTTCCTATAAAGTTTGAGGCTTCGAGGCGGTAACATTTCCTTCAATACTTCTAGGTAATCCTCCGATAAAGGCTTCCAGGAGTTTCTCGGTGTTTGGTACCATGTTCGGGCATAGGACTGCTAATTCTTGGAATCTTCTAACGTAAGGTTTGAGATCATTTCCCTTTACAGTCAGATTGTAAAGTTCATCTTCCATCTTTCTGACTTCAGTTCGAGGACAATACTTGTTTGTTAAGAGCCTTTTCAATTCAGTCCAGGTGATTTGATTGGCTTGATCTACTCCCATAGGTTGGGCGTATGCATTCCACCAGGACAAGGCATCATCAGTAAGGGTACCAGTAGCAAATGTTACTTTGTTTTCCTCGGTACATTTGCTTCGAGAGAATACTGATTCAGTCCGTTCAAACCAGCGGATGAGGCCAACTGCTCCTTCCGTACCATTGAAGTAGAAAGGTTGACAGCTTATGAACTCTTTATAGTTTCCCGTTTTTGCTACAGGAGTTCCAGTAGGTCCGGTGTTCCTGTTGGGATTACTAGTACCTGCCATTGTTGCAGCTTGTGCTTCCAGAGCCGCAGTGACACTGTCAGCAACTAGTTTCTTAATGGCAGCTTGAGTCATGGCCGGTGCTTCAGATGTTGACGTCCTTTTGGGAGGCATTCTATCAACATAAGACAACACGTAATAAGAATGATATCACAAGTCTTAAAATGATTAAAGTGCAAAAATAAACATTGTCACAATAGTGATATCGAAATCATAGATAATTCATATCAAATAAGTATCTATGATTTATTTAGAAGTCAGGGTATGATTCATAATGATGATGACGGAGATGATGATGCAAGAGAGATAAGTCGGTATTATGAAATAACAAGGTATATAACGGGATTGCCATTGTATTATATCATGAACAACTTGCCTTTGTACTATACATAGTCAAGATTTGACAAGTGTTTTTATTTATACCACACATCCCGTGGCTAGGTTCTAATAAAAGCGATAACTAAGATCTAATCTAATAGTCAGAGAAATCTTATGGTTGCTACACATTTGTTTCCTCTGGAGTTTGGTAATTTAGGCACGAGCTTGTTGAAGTTCGGCTTCTAAAATATCAAAATCTTGTTGGATGATTACTCGTCCTTTTCCGAGACCTTCGACTTTATCTTCTATATGCTCAATACGATTGAGAGAGAGTTCTTCTAAATGATTTAGAATTTCCTCGATTTGTTCCTCATGACGCTCTATGCTTGTCTTTCGAGAGCTTTCACCTATCTCAAAGGCTTGAGGTAGGAAAGAAGAAGATGATCGGCCTCGTTTCTTTGGTGATAGAATTCCTTCTGGAAGAAAGAATTCTTGAGGTTTAGATATTGAAGATGGAGGTATGATAGTTGGAGGCTGGATAGGTAAATTTTCAGTATAAAAGGCTTGTAAAACTTTCATGTATGGATCATCATGAAATAACGAAGAGTGGTGAATTAGAGTACAATTTTCCAAATGAGTTGGAAGAAACTAGAGTAAGTTTTCCTGGTGAGGTTGGGATATTATACCGAAAGAAGCTAAGGAGCAGAAATTTGGAAAGTCGAGGAAAAGGCATCCTCTACATTGAAAGTAGGACGATCGGGAGAAGGCGTCGTTCTGATAACAACCCAACGATAAATAACATAAGTTATTTATTTAGTAATATAATAGTTATGTATCTTTACATACCATTCCTAGAGATATAGTGGCACGGAGGACTTTCTTGGATGGACAAAGAAAATAGTTATATAGTAAAGGTTTTCAACCTTGTCTCTATACGGTTGGCTCTGATCCAAATCTGTAACACCCTATTTTTTACATATAGCACTGGAAGCTAATCTGGGGGATTACTTCAAGGTACAACTTTCATAAATCATAAGAAAAACGAATCAAAAAGAGTGTTTTTGAAAAATTAAGGTATCATGCATTATTCATCAAGATTTTTACAAAAGAAGATGTCCCAAAATCTGAAATACAAAGTTTGAATGATAACTGGTTTTGACATCTTCAAGTCCTCTCTCGTCACTCCATGCCATAGGTTTGCTTAGTTACACCTGAAAGATAGAACATGCGAAAAAGTCAACACAAATGTTGAGTGATATCATAGGTTTAAGTTAAAATAAATTGGATTGCACAATTCGATATTGGGTTAGCCGTTGTTAATATCGACCATTATAAAACAAAAGTATTATTGCATTCGCTCATGAATTCCAAGCTTGGGATATCTTTGGTACGATTATAGCCCAATAGTGCCTTTGCAAATCCTACCGCAGTTAATATTCTGATGATGTGCGATTGTTACCAAGTAATAACTGGGTACAACCAACGGGGAGTCCAACAAACCCAGAAATCTATTTACAAAATTTCCGCGCATACATTCTGTAGAGTAATTAACAGGTTTCCTGATATTGGGGAACTTAAAGGCAAATAGTTACTTAGGCAATAATAAATCAGGAATAAGCACAAAAACAATTGCATTCATGGTTTATAATCAATTTATCACTGTATCCCCCTCCCGGTTTATAAAACATTTAAGAATTGGAAATGCCGAACTAAGAACTCACCTTAACAGTACATAAGGGAAATTTGATTGATAGCAAGGTATATGGAATGAAAGTAAGCGGTCTTCGTCACATGCAACCTGGGGAATATATCAAAGTCTTAGTTTTTGAATAGGTTTTACCATTATAATGAATAATTCATCTTTGATCTGAATTGTTATGGAGTATTTTATCACGCGTTCGTAGCCATGCATAATTCAAGAGTCATTCATAATACAATTGAGGCGGCTTAAGGGACACATTAAATCGTAAACCCAACAACATCAAGTCAAAATGTAATATACCAAAAGATGCACCCTCTTAATCGTGAAGTTCCCTATTATTGTATCCGATATGAATGTGGTATATAAAAGCGAGATTTGAACAATATCTGGGCAAGCGAGTGATCGGGCGGGGGGGCGAGGGGCGTGGGGGGGGGGGGGGGGGAGGCAGGGGAGAGTGGTGGGGGGGGTGGGGTGGAGGGGCGGCTGGTGGGCGTGTGTTAAGTTGGGGAGTAAAGGGGCGTGAGAGTTATTGCACGTTAGGTTTAGGGATCTGGAGATATGAATTTTTTAATAGGCAGCTAGTTATGTGAAATAGTAATAGAGAAAATGATGACAGTTTTCTTTTTTCATCCTACTACTTTTTTCCTCATCAACTCCATTACGAATGTCGTACCATATAAATATAACATTTCAGAGACATACCATTTGTGATGTAATCATGTCTAAAGTGTACGAGAGCAAAACATTACCCTAGGAGTACATACTGACTAATCTTAACTATCGCTACGCAGCGTGACTTTGCAGTTCCGCTCACCTGTTGCCGCCATCTTCAAAACACGCATATCTACAAAAGTAACATTATCACTTCGAGCATCATTTACTCAGAACTAAGCTGAGCAATAAACTAGTGTCTCATATTCCGTTAGTTAATACGTCTCAGGATAAAATGACATTTTTAGTCCTTTTAGTTATAAGTTTCTGAAAGTTACGATATATACCCCTTGCATGGATAATATTTACAAAACATGTCCAAATTGCCATGCAAGCTTATTTTAACATTCCAAAAGTCATTTATAGGTTATAACTTATTAATATAAGCTAAAATATGAAGATTTAACATAATGAAAGTTTAAAATAACAATTCGTTAAGCTAGGAAGCAAAACGGGTCATATTAGGGTTTTAAAACGTAAACGCGCGGGTTTTAAGTTCAAATTCCTTCAAGACTTGATAAATTTGTTATATTAACATTAGTTAAGCATGTTAGGATAGATTATAACAATATTTAACCATTATAACATTTAGTTTTAAGAAAAACATAAAATTAGGGTTTCGGGTGTACGGTTTTGGATCAAAATGGAAAATGAGTATGAATTGAGTTATAAAACTTTAACAAGAGTATATTTAGGATTATATGAACATTATAAGAGTGTAGGAGCAGGTATGAAGATCATAGAACCGTGTGTTTGAGCTAAAGCTTGGAAACGGTTGAAATCGGGACTTTCACTTCGTCCGCCAGAAATAACGACCTCCCGGCTCTCGTTCTTATTTTCTTTTGCTTCACTTCTATTCTTAAGCATTATAAGTACCTCTTAGGGTCTTCTTAGAGCAAAGGATTGCTGCTATTAAGGGTTATATAGGAGGAAGTGGGGGATGAGTTCAAATGAAGAGTTTATGGTTCTATTTATACTCGAAATGAGCTTGGAGGCCAAGGGAGGTTTTGTGATTAGGTAAGGACATGTATGAAGTCTAGAGGATGACGAGGAAAGGCTATGAGATGAGTTGTATAAGCTAGAAACTAGCTTTGAGGTGTTGGCTTGCCCTTTTGATGTCGCGGCTAAAGAAAGAAAGAAAAGAGACCATGTGGCCAATTTTTGTACTATAAATGAAGAAGATATTTAGGAGAGGTGCTTGTAAGCAGCTTAGGAAGAGAGGTGCTTGTCATTGAGGTGCTTGGTTGCAAGAAAAACTTTCAAAATGGGTCAAATTGCAAAGGTTTTGGGTTTCGGGTACTTTAGGGCTCAATCGAGTTTTTCTAGCTATTAATTCGTATACATTTGATTTGTAATGATAGATATATGTTCACAAGACTTGTATTAAGGATTAATAACAAGAATTGGTAGGTGGTTTGGGTTTAAAATGGGTGAAAACGAGTAAATGGGTCAAAAGTTCCAATTAGGGCATAATTAGGGTTTCTTGAATTTGATTTGCATATAGTTGAAGTAAAATGATGAAATGATGATAGAATATGATTGATAATGTTGTAAATTAAGTTATTACAACTTATTTGAGTGTTGGTTTGGGTTTACAATAGATAAAAATCAAGAAACGAGTCATGGTTTAGAAACTAGCTCGGTTTAGGGTTTCTGGGTTTTGAATTAGGGTTTTGAGTGTAAAAATGTGTGTGAGAGCTATAATAGAAAATCGCGTTTTATACATTGTATATTCAGTGTAGTAGCTTGTACAAAAGTGGTAGTGAGAGATTTAGAATGTAAACGAAGTAAAAATGGCTATTTTGGATGTCATGCTTAATGACTTGTACATTGTGCTTTTAAGGACTTGTATATTGACTTGGAGGGAGTTTATATTTCAAATAAGATGTTATATAACTTGTACATATGCTCTAGTAGCTTGTGCATTCATTTTAGATATTAACTTTACATGGAATTAGAGTTTTAGAGGTATACGATAACGGTTTAAAGCCGTTTTGATATAAAGTAGCAGATGTACATCAGTTGAGTAATGTAATTTATAAAAATGATATTATGATATTTACTTGACATATTATGATGTTTGCTTGACATATATGAGGATAGGATTGTCATAGGTAGGTTGCGTGAGCTCGTTAACTTTAGTTATGCAAGTTACATTGCATATTGAGATATTGGCAAAGCAAGTAATGTAATAAAGAGAAAAATTTCCCTAAAAATGGTGGTTCATATATAATGGATCGATAGTACATTGCATCTAACTTAATAGATGGATATTTACAGTGATGAAAATTTGCTGGTTGTTATATACACACAAAAATCACTCATCATATCTCCATTTCACTCCTTCAATCATAACTCCAAACCTATCATCCATAAACAACATTAACACTTGAAGATTGAAGATCAAACAACAAAGAACGAAGACGAATATCATAATATTTAGTAGCATAAAGGTTGTACTATGATTCTATACTTGTTACAGGTAGAATTTTGATCCATATTCTTACCCGGATATAGTATATTTCTTGTTTATCTATTTGCTTTTGTTATGAACTTCATAGCCATGAGAGGCTAAATCTCTCATGACTACTCGATGAAAATAATATAATGAATAAGCGTTTGGTATGATTACGATCTTGTTAATCTTAAGCTTACGTTAAAATCCTATCGTATCTAATCTTATAAACTTTGATTATATACTCACACCGGTATAGGTCGAAAGACCCGTTGTGAACTATATAGTATTTGTCTTTGATCTTTATCGCCTGTGACGAGAAATCCACTTACGTTATTTGATAAACAAAAATAGATTTGATATAGTAGTAACTGAATTATTTGAGTGACACATTTGATCAAGTTAACTAAACATAAGTCTTAAGTTAAACAAGTGAATTTGTGAAATACTTTCTGACGAGAAAACTCTTTTTATAAATTCAAGTCCTAAGTTTGAGATCGTAACTATTCACATTGCTTATGATTTATATGAAATTATCCGAGTAGTAATCTTTCTCATTATTGAATTCAGTTCAGTTTATTTCACTTTTGTTAAAGTTTATTTTCCAGCTGATTATTCGACACTACGCAAATCCTTGTGGACGACCTGGTCTTACCTAATAAAGATTGTACTACATACGTGGATTGTACTTTTACCCGTGTGTTTCCATCTAATAACCGGTAATCTCAGTCTTATAAATTTAAAGCTTTTGAAACACATCAAACTTTTTGGCGCCACTGCCGGGGATTTCAAAGCTATTTTATAATCAAACTTTTAAAATAATTTTTAACACCCACTCTTTATAAAAAAAAATCGCCGTAACAGGTATGGTAATCTGACCCTCGCTAAGTCCTCCTTTGGATGCATACAACGGCCTGCTACTGTGAACTTTGTTGAACCATTACCTGAACCTGAACATACTCTGAACGTGGATTTCATGATTTTAGATATAAAGGAGGATCAAAAAAGGCCCTTCCTCTTAGGAACACCATTCTTGAATACATCTAAGGCCGTGATTAAGTATGACAAGGGGACGATAACTTTAAGATCTGTGAAGAATAAGATAAGTTTCCACATAATGCCTAAACCCCTACGGGAAAATCAAAAGGGAAATCAAGACACAACATAAACCCGATAGCTTCCTACTATGACCGGAGTAGTCCAAGTTGAGAGTGGGAGGAAAGAATAAAACTTCACCAGGAGAATGAGATCGAGTTCAACTAATAGAGGAGCAAGAACTTCAACAATGAATCCCCCACACCCAAAAAAGGGGAATGTGGACTTGAAAACCAAGGAGGACTCACGTAAGGACATGTGACTCTGAGTCTAGCTACGAGACTCGTTAAATAAAGAAATGCACTTTTTGAAAGGCAACCTAATATTTAATTTCTTGCATTTAGGAGTGTCTTGTGTTTTAACTCTTTATTGTTTGTTATCATATGTTTGAATTATATGTAATCATTATTTGTTTTCTCTTTAATATCGTCTTAATTGCAATCAAAGATATTTTGCATCAAATAAGTGTATGGAAAAATATCCGGTATATAAGAACCATTTCAAACATATAAAATAAATCGTTTAGATTAATTCACGTCAGTTTCAAGTCATATGATTGTAATGGTTAATCTCAGGTTTTATACAGTATTTTCTACATGAATTAACTAATAGAATTGCGTGTAGGAAATTTTTTAAGAAAACAAATGTGAAATTTTCACATTGTCTGGAGACGGCGTCAGGATTTTTTCCTGATGGCGTCACGCCTTCCGACCTGTGAAAATTCGAATTTTTTCTATTATTTTTGAAAAAATGATTTGTACAATATCCAAAATTTATAATTTTCCTAAGCACCTGCAGAAACCTTGATTATATCATCACATTCATCCTATCTTTACTGCTTTCAAAGAGTCAACCCTAAAAGTTTATTATCTCGCCAATTTTACGCCAGGTGTAGTTTGGCCTTTTGTCTTTGATTTACAGGTTATATTTGATGAGAGAAACCCAGAAGTTCTTAGGAAGTTTCAGGAGGATGATTCTTGGAGGACGATTTAACCAATTATCGCATGTTTCTTCTCTATTATTAAGCAAACCATGAGAGTACTAGTTTCTTTTACTTGTTTTCTTTTCCCTTTATTCGTTTTACGGGTACTTTTAAGAACATTGGGGATAATGTTCAACTTAAGTGTAGGGAAAATAAGCCTTAGAAACTATTCCTTTAATTGCCATTTGCTTTGTCCTTAAAATGATGAGTAATATATCGAAACATGGCATAGACGGTAATTTTAACCAAAATGTAAAACTTTTTTATGATACATACTGACAAAAATCGAGTATTGATAGCGTCTCATGGATAAGAATTTATATGACTAGCACAAAAACCCTCAGAATTCCACCTCAAAAATGTGAGGTTCGCCCTTAGATCAATAGGAATTCGGGTATCCATTTTTGATACCCAAGATAATTTTACCTTTAGCTTTCTCGAGTTAAGGAAAGAGTAATCATGTATATCTATTCCATCGTTATGGGTGTGTATATGTGGTTTCGTCGCCATTTTTAGAGCATTGGTATCGGTTTAAAATTATATGAGTGTACCGGTGGTGTATTAAATTCTAGAACTTGTTTTTGTAATGCATCCCGAGACCGCATAGTGAGAATTAGGATTTGCTAAATGATAAGAGACAATAGGATAACCTGTGTTTTAAACCTGTAATTGTTATGATGGTCACCTCGATCATATAACTATCCCACACCCTTGCCATACACTCATTTTTAGTGTAGGATACCCCTAGTACACCCTTACGAGCCTATCCTTTTCACGGTTCTCCTAACTTTCTGATGGATTCCAAACTATTAATGAAGAGAATTGTCACCCTTGAACCAATTGTTACACCCAAATCGCCTTAGCCTACCTTGTATGTACTCGCTTTTAGTACATTACTATAAACCCAGTTAATTATTGCAGGAGTACATAGTTGCTAAGTCGAGTCATTTATCCTTGTAAATACAGTTTTGGGACGATTAGGAATCATGGTAGTTTTTATCTTAAGAAGAATTGGGGAAGAAGTCACATGTTACCCCCAATAGAGCTCAATAAGCTCCATGTTTGTTGATCATTTCAATTCGGGTCATTATATTAGTAAATTGTAATGAGTTAGCAAAAACTCAAGTGTAGGGGTGTGTTATAAACCCCAAGTTATGTATTATCTTTTATCAAAAAATAAAGAGAAAATCAGAAAAGAAAAAAAAGAGATTGATGTAGAGTTTGTATGTTTTAGTTTGTTTTTCATCCGTAGAGTAGTCGAGTCTTGGCTTAGCAACGCCTCAGCATGTATTCTTGTAGTTAATTAACTTATCACCACCCGTGTATCTACCATCCATTGTTGCTACTGTTTATCCTACACCCTACACATCACAACCCTATAAAGCCCTCTTTGATAGTAATTTCTAGTATTTACGCCTAGCGATGGAGGTTTTATCCTTTACTAAGCCTATGGTAATTTGTATGATATGATAGGTAATGAGTGTTAATTTTCTTGTTTCCCATATTGTTATAATTCATTATACACCTGAGAAAAAGAGAGAATCCAAACACTTATGTGAGGTGCTAGTATATAACTTCCATGCTTTTAATTATGAGGTCTAGAAGGTTGTGTCATAAACTACTTTTAAAAAGTAGGTTAAATGCCCCCAATACTGCTATTGTCTGGTAAAAAAGCCCATTTGCTTAAGGACAAGCAAATCCCAAGTGTAGGGGTATTTGATGAGGTGTCATTTTATACACTTTTTCAAGGTTATTTAACCTCCTAAATCATACAAATATGCCCAGATTATGTGCATAATCGTTGGTTTTTATGTTTTTAGCATTTAGATGGCTTTTGGAGGAAATACACGTGATTTGGGCTCAATTGGAGAAGAAACGGACAAGACTACAACTGTCACACCCCGACAATGGCGAAAACTCGGGAATGCAACATAATGATCAATCATAACACAAGGTACAAAAATAGAGAAAACTACATTGCATAAACTCCAAGTGCTATGAAGACCATCAACCTTGAGCAAACTCAAGTGATGTCCCAAATCGCAACTAAAATCCACAAATCTCTTACATTTATTCATATGCCCCCGCAGGGGACCATAACCAAACTTAATCCAAAATCTCCAAATACTAAAATCAAACAACAAGCAAGCAAGACTTCAAACAAAATTCCACATGGGATACTTCTAAGTCTGCTATTAATCACCAAACTATTCCTCTTTCACTTTACCTGAAAATGATACTCGAAAACGTCAACAATAATGTTGGTGAGCTCGTAGGTTTGACCTTAAACCCAAAAGTTGTGCCAATATTTCAACAGTGGACAATAGTGCTATATGACAGTGAATATATGCTAACAATCCAAGACATAGCATCCCCGCTAGTCATATCTCAACATCCAATAATAAATCTGGAGTCGCAACTCCCAAATCACTAACGCACCTAAAGGGACTACCAGCTGGAGCACTATATTAGGGCGTATCACACAGAACCTTGCATGTCAAACACAGTACATGCAAGTACCACACAGAACCTTGTATGGGAAACACAGTACATACAAGTACCACACAGAACCTTGCCATGCCAAACATAGTACATGCAAGTAAATCAACACATAATATTCACATAACAGTCATAAGCACATATCTTGTCCCAAAAACAAAACCACATTTCGCACAGATCAATTCAAAACATTTCAAAACACATTTGAGTATCATTTTCCCCCAACGAAAAAACCAGTAAAAAGTGAGGCTACGAGAACTCACCTCAAGCAAGTCTTTAGCTACCCAATCTCAAACACACAAGAAAATGCAACGACGCCCGCACACGACCTAGTCCAGTTAATGTCCCAATTTAATCATCCAATTCCAAAACAATCTTTACGTTTGATGCATAGAGTTTAGACGCGTTGTACAATTACCCAAAACAGTTTTTAGTGGTGTGATGGTTGAAGACTTAGCTCCACAATCATATCAATCTAATTCTCCGATAATACATACTTATACTATTTAGCGTAAATAGATAAGTAATATAATAAATATTTATAATTATTAATTATAAATATATCTCGACAAGTCCATTCGGTAAACCTTAGCCACTCCAAAATAATCATTATATGGTTGAAAATGAAACGTTTACCCATAATAAACACTTTAAAGAAGTTTCGAGAAAAATTATATTTTTTGTCTTTTAGTGAATTTATTAAATAAATAAAATAATTAAATATTATTTTATTATTTAAAAAAATCAAAAATCATGTTTTTAATAAAAAATTTAAGTATAAATTTTTTATGAAATTTTGACATGACTCGTACGTTCATACAACGTTTTCCAAGGTTTCAAACCTTATTTTCAACATTTTTCACAAATTCGACACTTTTCGACAAAATTCCAAAATCTCAATCGTTAACGCTTACCAACACGTTTTTCACAAAATATCATTCGATATCACTTTGTAAATACATTTCCACTTTCAAAAGTCCATCAAAATTCTCATAACTACTACATATTGCTTAACAAGGGTCCATTAGGACATATATAGGTCCAAAATACTATTTAAGTCCAAAAACTAGGTCCATTTACATATATAAGTATATACTTATATGTAGAAATAATCCGGACCACAATAATCCCTCCCATTAAGCCGCGGCTCAAATAGACTTATTGGGCCGTGAGTCCATAAACTCCAAAATACGTATATTGAGCTTTAAAATAAGCTATTAAGCTACGTATCGCTTTTGGTTACTACCATAAGCCTTAAAAATAGTCCACAACATACGCCATAACACACAAATAATCAAAATCACTTTCCTAGTGATTTTGGGAATCCATTCGTAGCCTAAATAAGCCAAGAAATAGCTTAAAAATAAGCTCGAATAAGCCATACAAGCTACTATCAAAAATAAACATTCTAGCATCATGTATTATTCAACCATCACGACCACAACATCAAAACTACAAAAACCATCTTTTTCCTTTTTACCATTCACGAACCAAACACCACCCTTTTTTATTCATTTCGCTCTCAAAAATTGATTTTCACAACGATCAACTTGTACAACTAACTTCTATGGA
>BQNB010031285.1:0-31661 GCA_026074375.1 Tanacetum coccineum
ATATGAATCACCTAAAAAAATACAACAAATGCAAAATCGGTGCGTGCACATTTGTTTAATTGAAATGTAATGCGTGGTTCTCATATTTATGATTAAGATGTGTTAAAATTCTAAATCGAACAAATACATTTTATATTTAGCTGTTAACACTAATGGGATGTTTGTTTAATTTCTAAAAAAATAAAGTTCAATTTTAGCGCATATGCATTAAATATTACATAAAAAATGCTAATAAGAAAAATTTATGATAAAATCCCGTGCGTGCACGGGTATTATAACTAGTTTAACCATAAAAAGTATTCTCAAATAGAAATGTTTCTTTTTCAAATAGGGTAAAGGTCATTTATTACAAACTTATTTTTTTATTTGTACCGTAATGAACAACTTATTTGTACCGTAATGTACAACTTACTTTTTTTGTACACATTACACCAACGCACTTTCAAATTTTGTTTGACATCACCAATATCACAGCTTGTTACTGACACGCTGGCATAAACACCAACGTACTTCTAATTTTCAGCATATATTAGTATGGTCAATGCCATATGTATTTTCCACTCATAAAAAGTCAACTCTAAACTTATACACACATCCAAGCAACCCCCAATTCTCATTCAATCAAACATATCTAATAACCATGGCTTATTCAACTATTATTCATCTATATTCATCACCATTATTGAAATCAATTATTCACTTATTATAATAAGTGAATAAGTTGTAGATCCACCGGAGAAAAACATCTCATCGTCTCAAAACCATACCTGTGATGTAATCATCAGGTTGAGAAGATGAATAAGGCCAATGATGTTATTAACGGATCTGTTAACGGTTTGGCTGATACATAACCCACTTTATCCGGTAGAGATAAACAATACCCTCCCTGGCCTATTCATTAGGAGATACATCCAAGTTGCCACCTCTAATGTTCGTTTGTCTTGCTAGTCGTATCTTACTTCTCTTATAATGGTTGACCATTATCTAAGCCCCGATGAGGAAATGGCCTTAGTAGATCATCTGAATGGGATGTCACTTGCAAGTGGAGCAGCGCGCGAGCTCAAATCATTATTGGCTTGCCTTGTGATGCTTGGGAAGGAAGATATTGCACGAAAGTTGCAACGAGTTGGAGAAAACTTTCAGTTATCTCAAAAAGCAGTGGTGAAACTGGCCGAAGATGCAATGGCCTGTGATATTGTGGATGAGCATGTGTTTGTTTTGGAGCTAGACATCAAGAAGTTAAGGAATGAATCTGAAGAGGAACAGGACAAATGGGTTAAAAGTCGCCCAAGGTTTATTTGCACACACTATTATAGAATCATGATCATTATTTTTAAATGAAGGGGAGGTGATGAATGTAGGGATTTATAGGTAATAATGGGTCGGTCTAATGGTAAGAAACCATTTTTGTCGGGTATGTACTTGCTACGGTGGAGTCTTTTTGTAGATTTGAAAAAAAATTAAAAAAATATAAATACCTGGATATCTAACCGGTCATTTGGGTAATATTATCACAAAACAATCAAGTACGTTGGTGTAATGTGTACAAAAAAAAGTAAGTTGGTCATTACGGTACAAATAAAAAAGTAAGTTGGTAATAAATGACCTTTACCCTTTCAAATACTTACATAAGTGTTCCTCGCCAGTTCTACGACGAAGGAAAAAGACAAATGTTTAACGAATATAGCCGTTATTTTTCAAACGGTTATTTCTTAATTAAAAAAAATTATTATTTTTAATTTATACCCACTTTTTCCTATAAATAACACCTCATTTTATCATTTTAACACACACTTCTCTTCTTCAAACTTCTTATTACACAAAAATGTCTCAACCACCAAATGATCAAAACCCGGGTTATTTTACCCATCTTCTCAAATCCAACCCGCAACAATACTCATCTTCGCCAAACCAATCGAATCCGTCTACCCTAGGTTCCCAACACTCAAACTCGTCGCAACCGTTTCCACCTTATGGAATGCAAATGTCACCGCCCGAACATGCTTATCAATCACAATTGGCGTATCATCAAAATCAGCAATACGGGTTCCAAGGTTACACGAATCCAAGAAATACGCAACCACACTTTTTTCCACAACAATCATCACAACCGTCATTTTTTTTCACAACAATCATCACAACCATAATTCAAAAATACCCCAAGCCTAAGAACCCCGTGAACCTAAGCGAAAACAAAAAAGGACGGGGAAACAACCAGTTGTCGAATTGGACGAGGGCGATGAAAATGAAGATATGAAAACAAGGCGACTCAATATCCGTTGGAATGACAAAGAATAAATCTTGCTAGCCGAGGCTTGGATCGAGCACTCGCAGGACAACAATATCGGAAAAGACCAACGGGATGAAATCTATTGGAACAAGATTATTGAAGATTTCCACGACCGAACAACAGGTCCAGTGCGTACCAAAAATATGTTGACGGGGAAATAGACCCGAATGCACGGTGATTGCCAACGGTTTAACGCTTATTACAAACAGGCAAATCGAAAAAGCGGGGAAAATGAAGCTGACTTGATCGAGACTGTGAAGACGATGTACTTGGAGCGAGTTGGTAAAAAATTTCAATACCACCACGTGTGGAAAATTTTGAAAGAGTACCCCAAATGGGATGCGACGGAGCCGATTGATGGAGATAATCTCCAAGAGGTGTTTGGTCCGGATAAAAGAGAGCGTCCCGCCGGCAAACAACGTGCTGGGAAAAAATAAAAATCGGTTGAAACGTCGGGGAGCACCGGGGGAAGCCAGTCGGAGTCTGTATCGTCACTTGTTTCTCAAGATTATAGACGTAAATGTGATGCTGCTCAAAGAGCGTACGAGGTGCAGATGGAAAAAGATTTAGCTATCAAGAAGTATGAAGAGATGAAGTTTCTCATGATCGATACTTCGAACTTGCCCCCTCATAAACGAGCCTTCATTGAAAGGCAACAATCTGAAATAATGAGGAAATATCAAGATGCTGGTGCAGACGATGTTGGTGCAGACGATTAGTTTCGTAATTTTATGTTTTTATGTTTCGTATCGTTTAATTTCCTTATGTTTCGTACTTTATTTTATGTTTTTTTTTATGTATTGTATTTTTAATTTGTGTGAAAAAAATTGAAAGAGAAAAAAATAGTTAGTGGTGAGACCCAAGTGAAGAGGTAAAGGTGTGTTATGAGTGAAGAAGTATTTTTGAGTGGGAGTGAAAAGCTGATGTGGCAGCCTGTGGGGCCCATTTTGTTTTGTGGCTTAAGCCACCACACCCCACTCTCTAAGTCATGAACTCATGCTTAAACTTAACGTTTCTATTAAATTATAGACGCTAAAGAGGAGAATTATGTCAAGGCACGTAAAGGTATATTAAATGTATATAGAAAATGTGTCTCTTTCTTTATAATTTTAAACTTTGGTAGTTGGTTCTTGGTTGTCATTTTAAGAAATTTTTTGAATTTTAAATTCTTATCCTTGTCATGTACTTTAGCCACAAAAGAAAATGTCTGGGAAGAAGTACATTTGGTGACTAATATAGTCACATGGAACGTGTTGTGTTCGGTTCGGTGGGTTCGGGTTTGCGGTTATAAATGTTAGAAAAATGATTTGTAGGTCTAAAACATAACCTAATTTTGTACTTAAGAATTTGATTAGTGCATTTCAAAAAATGATTGGTGAAAAAAGAGGAGAGAGAAGAAATGTAATACACTTGTCACCTAATGAATGGTTATGTCTCATTTTAGGCCTCCATTGTAGGCATGAATATCAATGTTCTAAATATTATATTGTCTGAATATTTTTTGTTTAGGTGTATGCGTTCGAAAGAATGAGTTTAATACCCATGACATTAGGCATAATCCGGATCTATGACAAGATTAGTGGTGAAGATTATAAAAAAGAAAATGTACATTTCACATGTCACATTTGACATGAATTTAGTTATAAGAATTAAATCTCCTTTTCATTACACTTATTTTACTACAATTGAAATTATAATTGTCTAGTGAATGACTAGAAGAAGTTATTATCTACATACCATGTTTTTAAAACCGAATCGCACATTGAATCGGTTCTTTAGGTTTCGGTTTTCTCGGATTCCATTGGTTAGATCCTGACCAACCGGTTCCTGATTCAACCGGCCAAATTAATCGGTCCGATGAGTTTTCAAAAAACTGGTAAATATCCTTTATCGATGTTATCATTGTAATCTGTAAATAAAAATTGTTGTTATGATGGTTGGGCTTGTGTGTGATGTGGGTAACTAAATGGGCCATCAAATCTTTATAGTTTTGTATCTCCTTTATCTACACCACAAAATGGCATAAAACATTAAAAATGATAGAAGTGTTTGTTTGGCTTTTTTATTTTTTCACGTCTTATGCCACCTATCTCACAATATATTTCAAAAATGCATTTAACGAGATTTGAACCTACAACTACTAAGTTTGTGGAGACTCACATACCACTAAACTACAAGCCTTGGGTAATCAAACAAATGTTTACACGATCTCATTTAGAAGTTGAAACCAACTACATATGATATGATATTTTAGGAAGACTTGTTTGAAAATTTGATCTTCTATGCTATATTTGTTGTGCACAAACAAAAAAGTGTAGGAAATAAATTTGGTGCACAAATTTATTCATTAAAGAATCTCAGCGATTAATTCTAAGGTAAACGATATAAATACCCGGTGTTATACTTAAACTCACCTCTTGTTTATAACTTGGCGTAAATTTTATTTGCAACATTAAGTTCTTTTCTCTAATATAACTTTGAAACATGTTACTGTGTCTTTTGCGGGAAAGAGATTCAGTGAGAAGAATAAATATACCGAGAAAAGTGAAATATAACACACATTTTAAATGATAAGAGAGAATTAAAAAGAAGATGCATTTATTTTTGTGTATGCATCTAAAATGTGTGATTGTAATTATTTTTTATTTTTCTCATTTTAACTATTCTTCTCGTTTGATTTTAACTTGTCATTTGCGTGCAACATCGTACATGGACTTGTACAGAATATCCTATATTGTCCCATGTAACACGAGATCTTTTTGGCACTTGAAAAGGAAATATGTATAAAAGAATGTAGGTAAATTGTGTGTCGTTGAAATTTGAAAAAGACGAGTTGGAATTTAACCCGCGCGTTGCCGCGGAAGTTAAGTTTTTTGCATTGTTGTTGTGCAAGTTTCGGTTTGGTAAATATCAATATTGGTCTCATTTTATTCGTGGTTCAGAAGCATTTCTGTCCGTATATTTTTTATTTAAAAAATTTATGTAAAAAAGTCGTAAACAGTTAAAAGTTGAGGGTCCGTTTTGTAAATTTTTTTTTTTAGTTTTGGCCAAATTTTGGGCTAGTTTTATTTTTTTTAAAATTTATGTAAAAAAGTCGTAAACAGTTAAAAGTTGAGGGTCCGTTTTGTAAATATTTTTTTTTAGTTTGGGCCAAATTTTGGGCTAGTTTTTGGGCCGGTACTGTAGCACTGCAGCAAGTACTGTAGCTGCTACAGTGCCACCGACCATCTGTGAAATGTATTATAGAGTAATATGTTGAAAGTTCAAACATCGTGACTTAGTGGAATAACATGACTAGAGTCTACTACCATCTAGAAGATATATTAATGGTACGATCATGCTATAACTATATACGAGTAGTAATTTATGCGCATTGCTAAATCCTTCTACAAAATCATCCTACATATGTTTCTACATACACAATAATATAATATATATTTTTTCAACTTATTCTCTTTCTAAATAAAAACCGTCAGTTCCGTCATTTGTCAAGATCTTGTGTGTAAAAAGATTTGTATGATGTTTTTGTAAGAGGAAATAACATTTTTGGTAATTTATTGACTATATATTTATTTTAGAATCAGACTTTGATATATATAAATAGTATTTGATTGGTTAAATAGAGAGCAGTCTCACTTTTTTAAAACTTTGTGTTTTGATTTTTTGACAATAATTTTGAGACGGAAGGAGTAGTAAAATAACAAAGATGTATAACGTAAAACAAAAGTCAGTGGTTTAAATTATGTTTTCATGTCTATCAAATCATGATGTTACACGATTTAACTTTTTAAGTTGACCGTAAAACTTAGCCGACGATTAAGAGATTACCTTTTTCTTCTTTGAAGTATTGGACCACGATTTTTGGACCTAGGGAATTATAAAAATCGGATGCTTCTAATAGGAAAACATAATGATATAAGTCGTGTGTGACGGTGGACTTATGGTAGTCTTTTTCCAAACGTATTGTTGACGTTGAGAACAAACAAATATAGTGGACCAGACCACAAAACGTGGCCCTTGTGCTATGATAGTTTTTTTTTCTTTTCTAGTCACCTTTTTTATGTATTTGATTTACACTTGCACATGACTTTAATGTAAACTAGGAATTTGATGCTTTTTGACTATAAAACTAGTAAAAAATAATTTATCATTTTCTATACGTATAAGATACTTTATCTTTGGCGACACTAAAAATGAAAACAACTAAATATTCATAAAAATATATAAAAAATGGATGTCACAATTTTTTTTAGAAAATATAGTGAAATTAAATCATAAAAAAAAATAGATAAAAAGATATCTCAATTTAAATATAAATGTGATTTTTTAATTAAGAAGTGAGATATGTCACTTTAAATATGATTTTTTAAAATGATATGGATGGTTAAGATTGCATATCTTTATATTTCCATAACAAGTAAGTTAAAAAGTGAATTTTTAAGATTTTTCTAATAATAAAATGTCCTAAATGCTTTATAATATTTTATAGATAAATATATTATTCAAAAACATTTAAAAACATAAGAGGAGAGTGAAATCTCACGTTACAACCCATTACATACGCAAAAACAAAACGCATCTACTATGCTTCAAACCAAACCTATCATAAAATACTTTAATTTTAGTTATTTACATATCAAAAGACAAATTTTAGTCATTCGTTTTTCTATTGAGAATAAAGAAATAAAGAAATTAATATTTTAATTTAAATGCATTATTATCATTTTTATATTTAAAATTTTTATATAACGTAATTGTTACCAAATCAAAACTATACCGTTGTGACGGGAATGATATTGTGCTGAGTGATCATAGGGGTGGCAATTCTTTGAACCCGACATAAATCCGACACGAAAATTACAGGTTCGGGTTGAGATCTAATAGATTTTAGGTAGGGTTTGAGTGCCCATCTGACCGTTTATTTAAACAGGTATATGCGGGTTTGGGAATAAATTAGCGGGGTAGGTCGGGGTGGGGAGGTAGTTGGGGGTTGACCCGGCCAACACGCTTTTAAGATTTTTTTCTAATTTTTTTTTTATTATTATATGTGTTAGATGGGTTAAACGGGTAAACCTGCAAACCCGTTTAACCTATTTAACCCGTGTAAATGTGTAATGTGCCAACTTTTGGTATATTAAAGGGTTTGGTTAATGGGTTAACCGAAACCGTGTTAAACATATTCAACCGAGTTGTTAAACCTATTTGACGGCCAACCCAAGTATATATACGGGTTAAATGGGTCAGATTCGGGTCATGTGTAAACAGATTATGATTGACATAGCTGACCCGATTATTTAAATGGACAAAGTTCGGGTTGGGGTTTTCTGACCCGCCAACAATCCAAACCAAACCCGCCAACCCGAACCCGACCTTAATCGCCACATGTATCACATGTGATTTCATGTGTTTTATTTAATCTTGACGAATTAACAACAATAATCTACAATTAGAACACATGAAACACATGAAATCATGTGTTTATTATTAATGATACACACAATAGCACAAATTTAAAAAATTGATGTCACAATGAAAAAAATAATACTTAATGCATAATGACAACAAATAACAAATATAATAAATTTTTAAGTTATTAACCCTTAATAAAATGCAAGAAAAAAACAATGGAAAAAATGTATGTAGTGACGATTAGAATTGACGCGAGCAACTACATCATCATATACGGATGAATTTATTTTTGGTAAAGGGCTTAAACAAGGAGATCCGTTATCTCCTTTCTTATTCATCTTGATTATGGAAAGTCTGCATCTTTCATTTCAACGAGTTGTCGATGAGGGTTTATTTCATGGTATTAAGCTTCATGACACGGTAAACATCTCTCATTTGTTTTATGCGGATGACGCGGTTTTTGTTAGCCAATGGAGTGATCGTAATATTTATACTCTTACTTATGTATTGGAATGTTTTTATTTGGCGTCCGGGCTTAAAATTAACATGTCCAAGAGTAAGATTATGGGAATACATGTTAATAATGATAATGTTAATCGTGTCGTGGAAAATCTTGGATGTTTGGTCCTTAAAGCCCCTTTTATGTATCTTGGTTCCACGGTGGGTGGTGATATGCACCGTTTATCGAGGTGGAAAGATACGATTGATCGCGTTAGGAGACGTCTTTCTAAATGGAAGATGAAGATGTTATCGATTGGAGGAAGACTTACTTTAGTTAAATCGGTTCTTGGTTCAATGCCTATATTCCACATGTCCTTATTCAAAGTTCCTTCAGGTATTCTAAAAGTTCTTGAATCAATTCGTAGTCATTTCTTTAATGGGCACGACATTTCTAGCAAGAAGGTTTCATGGGTTAATTGGAACAAAGTGATTGCTTCTAAAGATAAAGGTGGTCTTGGAGTTTCGAGTCTTTATGCGTTAAATAGGGGTCTTTTGTTCAAATGGATTTGGAGATTCTTGACGCAAGGTTCTTCGCTTTGGGCTAAGGTTATTAAAGCTATACATGGGGTGGATGGAAATCTTGGTTCAAACAGTAAAGGGGGTATGAAATCTTGCTGGTCTAGTATTGTTACTGAAGTCAATGCGTTGGCAAATAAAGGCATTGACTTGATGCAGTTTTTGAGAATCAAATTGGGGAATGGAGATTCTATTCGTCTTTGGGAGGATCCTTGGCATGAGGGTGGCATTCTTAAACTCAGATACCCTCGGGTATACGCCTTGGAAATGTGCAAATCTATTACTATTGGAGGTAAGCTGGCTTATCCTAATTTATCAAATTCATTTTGTAGATATCCGAGAGGAGGTGCTGAGTTCTCGCAATTTGGCGAATTCAGTGCGTTGATGCATCAGGTTATTCGTGCTCCCATGGCGGATAGATAGATGTGGACAAGGAATAGTTCTGGCGAGTTCACTGTGGCTTCGATTAGGGCAGTTCATCGATGATAAGATATTTGCTTAGGGGGGGATCATAATCTACTTGGATTCGATTTATCCTATAAAGTATATATCCATGCCATAAGTTATGTTGAATGCGTGCTACCAAGTTTAACATATCCAGACGAGGCTTCCCGAATTTGACTCCATTTCTGTGTAAATTGCGGTATAGGGGTGAGAACTACTAATCATTTGTTTTTCTTACTTGTGAAATGGCACAGGAAAGTTTGGCCATCTATGTAACAGTCGGGGATGTTCCGATTCAGATTCGATTCGTATGCTAGCTGAAAGTTGGTGACCAATATTCGTCTCTGTAAACTAAACTGATGTCAAGGTGTGATAATGTGATGTGTGCGTCTTTGTGGTTACCGAGAATCAGAAGATATTTGAAGCCAAGGCTCCCAATAAAGTGGTGTTCTTTGACGATGTTATTGCTAAATCTTTTTATTGGTGTAGGTATAGAAATAAAGCCCCATTTAGTTGGAATGATTGGCTTAAAAATCCAAACCTTATTATCTTGTAATTTCTAGCTCCTTGCTAGTTTTCTAATAATATCGCCGTTTAAAAAAAAAGTTCACACATATTATGGACACGCTACAGTTTAAATTTCGTAGAAAAATATTAAGTTTTGACCCGCCTGCTCACTACATCTTTACAGTCTAAATTCTGGACAGATTCACAGTTTCGACAACCTATGTTCTAAATTCACTTTGACTAACTTATACCTACTGAAATTCCACGAGGTTTCCTTCGCTAGAAAGTAGACTCGCCGAACTTAGTTTTAGAATCAAGAAGATCTATAAAAGCTTTTCGGGTGATTAAGTTATAAGGCGCGCAAGTTTACTCAGAATTCTGCGCCAAATGGCCAATTGATTTAACACTACTCAATTCCAAACTTCTAATGGCCATAACTTATTCATTTTCAAGAGTTAGAACTCGATTTTTATACCAAAACATTCATTAGGATGACGCCTTAACATATTAAACAACAAAACTCAGTTTAAAACATTTTAACCCATTCCGACTAATAAGAAATTTTCATAGAAATTACTCATTTTGACCCATTATCAAGATTAAGACATTTAGACACGAACAAAAGTAAACGACTAACTTGTTAGTTGTAAATTCAGTTTTACTTATTATATTTTACGCCAAATCGTTTCTTACAACACTAGTCGACTAATCTTAAAAATTTCGTCATGTTGACTTTTGTTATATATGTTTCCTAAACCTGACCTCTTTTGAAACGACCCACTAGAATACATTTTCAAGACTCGGACTCTAAAGCAATTTGACGTAAAACGACATTTTAGACAACTTTTTAGTTTTAGCCGAGACCCGAAACTCGACGGAAAATGACGAAAATACCCCTTTTTCGTTTCTGCAGTAAGCTAAAATTTCAGCAAGAGCTGATCGAAACTTTTATAATTTTTCCAAAATTTCAAATGGTCACCAATCGTTCGTTTTTAGGAGTTACGGGATGTGCAACCTACCGTTTCGAAGCTAGGGACGACCTCTATCATATTCTCAAGCCTAAAATCAGTTTTAACAACATTGACTAGACCAAATTCGTCTCGCTAATTTTATGCAATATATGGGTAGCTTAAAACCCCTTCAAAACACCAATTTCACGCATCGCGAACATTGCCAATGCTCTTAAACTATCCTAACACCATTACTAATCATCACAAACCAATTAAACACTTCAAAACGCAATATGCACCACAATCTATGGATTTACAATACAATCTTATATATATACGTACATATTAGAAATTTATTAACATAAAAGGGTTAATAAAATACTTATAATCACAATAGAATGGACGACAATGATCAAGCAAATAAGCGTAAGAGATCGAAAAGGAAGTCAAGTATTAAAGAGAGCATATAAGGAATCGGAAGGTAGAGGATTTACCATGATAATCTATAAATTACAGAAAACAAATACGTATAAGGTCACTACATAGATAAAATTTATGCAATATACGAATGAATGTGAATGCATTAAAATGAATATGACAATTTAATCTTGATTTATTTAAACATGTAAATAATTTACTAATGATTTATTTAAACATGTAAATAAATATAAAACTTTAATACAAAGTTTAATAATCGAAGTATATCTCGATATGAATCATAGTATTTAATAATAAATACATAGTGATAATACGCCCGCAATATATCATGCTAGAAACGTAATTGCAAGAACGACTTGGCTGGCATCTCGAGGAGTTTGCGCGCTAAAATTTGAAAATAAAGTTATAGTTTAGGTTTTGAAAACGACCTAGTTCTCTATAACTTATGGCTCTTGATACCAATCTTTAACACCCCTAAATAAACTTACAGCGGAACCAATATTTGGGTGTTAAATTCATAGCACAATAGTCACAAGAATATAAAGAACGACTCAAAAAGAGACGTTTTAAAATCAACATGCGTCATATTACTAATTTAAGTTTCAACAAGATGTCCCATGAACGTTACCTAAAAGAAACATAAAAAGTTATCCATTACAACCAAACTTGTTTTTGAGCAAATGAGTCAATTTTTAATATTTGATAAACAAAATCTAGCCCAAATCCTCCTTTTTATAGCCCCCAAGCCTCCGGACTTCAATTACCTGAGATAAACATGCTAAAAAGTCAACACAAAGTTGAGTGAATTCATAGGTTTTATAAGTGATAAAGAATTGAACAAAAGCATTATAATATTCATATGCATCATATAGACTTGTGGGGCAGACAAGCTATTAACCAACCGTTGCATTGAGCTCGTGACACCGATCTCATTTCGCATAATTAAGATAATCACAATCATATACAAATAATATTCATCATTTGCCTCCAAGGTTAGGTATTATGTCATATACCTACAAAAAATCTCGACACAATAGGTCCGTACATTGGGATTGCTCACAATCGGATCCAAAGCCCAAAAACCGAACCGGGCTGCTTAACCTATATCGCTATTTATTATGCAAGCGGCTACCCATCATAGGTAGTTGATGGCTCACGATTGGGGTCTTTTGACGTAAAGCTACTCAAGCAACATACCACATATAATCAGGTCCAAGCATACAAGAAAACTACTTGTGTTCATTTTAGAAAACTAGCATGTATCTCCCTCGCGGGGCTTAAAAAAATATTTGAAAAGCGAAGCTATGAACTCACCGAGATATCAAAGAGACCAAAAGTATAATGAGTCTTGAACGGGAAAAAAATACTTACGCACCACCTAAAATATGTGACGTGACTTAGTATGGTATATAAGTAAAACAATATGTAAGAATAGTTTGAAGAGTATGGGATATATTCCTAAGATATGCACAACATTGCACCTAGACTTAACTAAGGTATTTTTGCTCCTTAATTGGTGTGTGACTTGATCTTATATGTATTTAAACATCTACCAAGTTTCGCCATCTAATTCCAATTTTAGATATGGTTATCTATGCATTTACAATTTTTAGCCAAGACGTAAAAACTAAAATTTTAGAATTGACTCATGTTCATGGACTTGTATCTCCTAATCTATAAATGGTAAAAACACATGGCTTTCACTCCTGGAAAGAACTTGAAGTCTAGTTTTCAAAACATTAATCCAATCAATCAAACCATTTACCAATCCACAGGAAATGGATTCTTACTAATCGTAAATCAAAACACAAAGTTGACTGAATTTCTACTCCTTACGGAAAAGACCATAAATCCTAATCTATAATAGTAATGGATGTGAGGCCAATTGATGGAGCTTCCCTAAGATGTCTAGTACTGACCCATGCTTTAAAACTCAAACTTTTAGTTCAAAAATCTATAGATTAACACGTTTTCTAATCAAAGGTCCAAACTTGACCTATTTTCGTATTTTGACCATAACTTTCTCATCTGGAGGAATTCGTTGATCATCCAACTATCACATGATGCTAAGACCTATATATATTCAACCATATAATTTAATCACAGGTTCAGGTTTGAAATATTTGAGAAAACACACGTTTTTTCTACTGATCTAAAACAGTTTCTATGAAATCCATCCAAACCAATTCTTAACTCATCCAAAACACAATCAACCCTCATGCAACGCTACTACACATCTCCTAAACATATCCCATACTTCATAACATAAATTTTTAGATCAAATCAAATATCATAAGATTAAGAACATGCATGCTTGTAAAGAGTGAAAATCAAGCAAATGCAAAACAAAATAAATTAACAATAAAAAGAAAGAAGTCTATAGGCTTACAATACAATGAACAAGATGATCAAAATTGAACAAAAACTCTCTCCCTTGGACCCTAGGGCTGCCGAAACCAACACAAATCAAACAAACCCTAATCTTCTTTTTCTTCTTCAAATCTTGTACCAAATACTACCAATAAACCCTAATAATCCTTTCTAACCCGAAATCAACAAAACCCTACAAAATCAAGATTCAAGAAAACTTTTGCATGGTGTTTTTGAAGGTTAAATAAGGTTGTGTGATGATTTAGGAATGATTGGTAGTTGTGTGTGAGTTGTTTGGTTGAGTTTTGGTGGTGTTTTTCTTGGGGGCTGTCGAACAACAGGAAGAAGAGAAGAGAGGAATTCGGATGGGTTTTTATTTTTTTAACTGTTGTATGTATCTCTGTGTGTGTTTGCTCGGCTTATAAAAACACAAGTTTTGTCTCGGTTTATGCCAAACACGGATAAAAAGGGGAAAAATAATTAAAATAAAATAAATAAACCCTAATGGCTAAAATACGGCATTAACTGATTTCTCGATCGAAAACGAACAAACTTCAATTAAAGAATTCGCGAAAGATTTACAAATGATGTTTTAAATGAAATTGACTAAAATAATTAAAAGTAAATTCTTAAAATTCATAGTATAATTATGTGATTAGAATTAGTAGTGACCTTAATTATGGGGTTTTACACCAATGCTCCAAAAAGGCGACAAACTACAAATACACAGCCGCAACGATGGATGAGATACTTGCAATTGCATTCAAACCTTAACTCGAGAAAGCTAAAGATAAAAATCATCTTAGGTATCAAAGATAGATACTCGAATTCTTAAGATCTAATTCTCACAATTTTTCTAGGTGGTATAAATATGCTAGTAAAATTATCAATCCAGAGTCAGATTGCTTGTATGTGATCATTAAAATGTTATTTTTTCAAAAATTACATTTTTTATACAAAATCTTTTAAGATAAGTGCTTTAGTTTTCCAGTTTATCTCCCCCCATACTTAATATGAGCATTGTCCCTAATGTGAAATATTACAAAAAAAGATAAAATGGGAAAGTAAAGTAATACTCCCCAATTTATGATGGATTACTTGAATCTTTGCTTCGCGTCATTTCGTCGTACGTCCTTCTTCTTTTTTCTGTTACAAATATAAATACTGCATAGCACAAACAAATAATAATAAAAATTATGCTAATTAATTAATAGCAGAAAACTATGATAATATTGTTTTAAATACCAACAGAGGCATTTTACACACCGTAGTAGTAATAATAATAATTATAATATTATTTAAGGAAATTGTTTTAAAAACATACGTGACCCAAAACATGCAGTCACATAACCAACTAGTGTCATCTCGACATTACTCATCATCCTGCTGCTGCTGTTGCTACGGTGGATATTGCTGATAGTGATGATCATACTACGGTTGAGCATATCCAGGTGGGTTGTAAGCTCCCTACAGTGTTCCACTGTAAACCCCAGCTATGTGCTCGAATACTCTAGCATACCTATCCTAGTGATAAGACTGCCTATAAGCCATCCTCTCAATTGCTCCCTGGCGTATCTCTATACTACCCATCCTCTCATACAAGTATTGCATCGATGCTCTCTGGGCTCTCGGGATTGCAACTCTAGGTACATCTGGCTATGGATCCTCATGAATCAGTATACCCTCAAAGTCGATCAACTCTTTTAACGTATTAGTATCCAAATCTCTACAGTAAATTGGAGCACTCAAATTCCTTATCACCTCATCACTCAACACTCTTACCTCCTTAGCAATTTTCATGATAAACTGTCCACAGCAAATCAAATACTCTCTCTGAGTACCAGCTCCTTTTCTCTTCATCCACCTTGAAATCAACAAAGTAACACTCACATACCCATTTTGGTGTCTAGTATCAAACATACTCAATAGCCACAAATCATTTTTCTGTATTTTTTCATACCCAGTTATAACACCCCCATTTTTACACATATAGCAGCGAAAGCTAATCTGGGGTATTATTTCATAGTAGAACATTCATAATCATAGAAAACGAATCGTAAAGAGACGTTTTTGGAAAATTTAGTTATCATTCATTTATTCATCAATGTTTTTACAAAAAGTTAGGTCCCAACATCTAAAAATATAAAGTTTGAATGATAACAGTTTAGCCATCTTTAAGTCTGTGCCACTCCATGCCATAAGTTGCTCAATTACCTGAGATAAACATGTTAAAAAGTCAACACAAAGGTTGAGTGAAATTCATAGGTTTAAGTAAAGTAGTTTGAATACAAGTTCAATAGTGGGTTACGTTGTTATACACCCACAGTTTTTAATATATGCATGCATGTACAATTATCATGGAAAACAATATTATTGCCCTAAGCTTATGACACCGAAACCTTAGGTTAAATAATCACAAATAATTGCCCCAACGGGTATCTTTGCCAAAACACCCGTAAAGTTATTCAAATGTGTGCTATTGGTTACTGATAGTGTAGGTACACCAACAGGGAGTCCAGTCCCAAATAGATCTATTCACAGCATTCGTGCTTATCCCGATGAGTAATTAACGGTTCATGATAGTGGGGACTTAATGGCAAAAGTATGGACTTAGGCAATAATGTATTAGGATAGCATACAGAAAAATACTTGCATTCATGATTTATAACATGTATCCCCCTTACGGGTTTATGAAACATTTAAAAGATTGAATGCGAGGATATGAACTCACCTTAATAGTACAGGGAAATTTGATTGATGGCAAAAGTATATGAAATGAAAGTAACGGCTTCGTCACACAACCTGAGTAATATGTCAAGTCTTAGTTTGATTGTATATGTTTTATGTCATAATGAAATATCACTTTGATTGGATTTATTATGGAAACATTGTATCGATGATCAAGCCATCATAATTCAAAGGTCATCTAGTAAACGTTTGAGGAGCCAGGACACTTTAAATCGTAAATCCAGCAAACTCGTCAAAACATATACTCAAATGAAACCCCTTACATGAAGCTCCCTAGTAATGTGATACATTATAGTTTTAAGTTTCTTCAAAAGCTAGAATAATTTATTTATATATTTTTATAAATAATATAAAAATATAATATTTTAAAAGTTCACAAAATTGGCAATATATACCCCTGGTTTATAAACTTTTACAAGTTTAGTCCTTTATATATAAAGTATATATAATTTAAACCTTTAACTTTGAAACTTAGAAAAATAGGTCCTTATAGTTATAACTTTGAAATAATGACATTTTCAGCCCCTTTAGTTATAAATTTCAGAAAGTTACAATATATACCCCTATGCATGGAAACTTTTGCAAAACAAGTCCAAAAAGCCATGCAAGCTTATTTTAGGATTCCAAATGATATTTTCAGGTTATAGCTTATTAGTATAAGCTAAAATAAGATGTTTTAACATAACGAAAGTTTAGAAAAAGGATTCGTTAGCTAGAAAATCAAAACGGGTCGTTTTTAGGGTTTTTATAAAAAACACATGGGTTTGAGGATTCAAAGCTTTAAACAAGAGTTCATATATGATCTTAAGAGTATTATGAACATTATTGTACAGAATATAAGCTTATGGAACAAGATCTTAGGCTTACTTGAGCTAAAATGGATCGAAATGGGGTTTTCAGGTTGGTACGCCTAGTAACGACTTCAAGGCTTTGTTTTTCTTTATTCTTGGCTTCTATTATGAGCTTAGGGACTTCTCTTGATCTTCTATTGCTGATATGGAAGGCTAGAATTCCATTTGCGGGTATGAGATGAGATGTGTGGGGTGAAATGAAAAGGGTGTATGTTTTGGCTATTTATAGGGCTTGGAAAGCCTTTGTGCCTAAGTTTCCTAGTTTGATTAGTGTCAAGTCTAGAGAGGATGACTAAGGGAGGATAGATGGTGAGTATGGAAGGCTAGAAACTAGACATGAAAGGTGTATGGTGGTGGAAGGGTCACGGCTAAACCACAAGGATGACAAGGAGGTTTTTGTTCACAAGTAGCTTACAAGGAGGTTATGGAGGTGCTTGTAAGCTACTTGGTTGGATGCTTGTGATGTCACAGAGGTACTAGGGCACTTGCTTAAGGTGCTTGGTTGCTTAAAATGGGTAAAAATGCAAGAAAATGGGTGTCAGGTTCATTTCATTTCGGGTTAGGGTTTTAGGGTTTTAATTCATGGATTATGGTTAGGATTAATGGTAGATTAAGGTTTAGGATTAGTGTTAGGATTGATATTAGATCTTAGGATTAAGGTTTAGGGCTTAGTTTTAGGTTTAGGGTTTAGTTTTTAGTTGAAAGTAAAATTAGGGTTTAGGGTTTTGTTTTATGGTTTAGGGTTTTAAAACATGGATTAGGGTTTAAGAGTCATGAATTAAGTACTTGTACCTTGTGTTAAAGTGGTGTAAAGTTTAAACATGGTTTAAAAGCTTAAATGACCTAATTACTTTTTAGGCATTATTGACTTGTATATTAAGCTTAAATGAGTTGTACATTTACTTGGAAGGAAAATATGATTCAAATATTATGCATTGTACACTTGTACATATGTTTGAAGGCTTACACATTCATTTTATATGTATACATTACATATAATTAGGGTTTTGATGTAAACGTTAACATTTAATGCTTGTTTTGGTATAACGTTTTGAAAAGTACGTTAAATGGATAATGTACTTAGTAAAAAGGATGTTAGGATATAGACTTGACATATTAGAATGTTTATATGATATAAACATAGATATAGATGGATTGATAGAGGTTGCATGGGCTTGTTTACTTTAGAGATGCAAGTTACGTTGCATAATGAGATAAAGCAAAAAATTTCCCTGGAAGAAGGTAATATATTTATAATAGATGGATATTACAGTGCATCTAATTTAATAGATGGATATTTATATTGATGAAAATTGCGGGTTGTTATAGTCTCCTTCCCTTAAAAGAAATCTCGTCTCAAGATTTAGTTGGATGCCAGAGTGATGTTTGAAAACAGATGTGGATACTTGGCACAAATTTGATTTAATGTTCCCATGTAAATTCTGGTCCTCTTTTAGAGTTCCATCTTACTTTGACTTTAGGAATACGACTTTGTTTTAGTTGCTTGACTTCTCTATCAATAATCTCCACTGGTTCTTCCACAAAGTTGAGTTTGTCATCAAGTCGAAGCTCTTTCATTGGAATGACAAGGGATTCGTCAGATAAGTATTTCTTTAGATTAGAAACGTGGAAAGTATTATGGACATTCTTGACCTCTTTAGGAAGCTCTAGTTTGTATGCCACTAGACCAATCCGTTCAAGGATTTTGAATGGTCCAATGTACCGGGGATTAAGCTTTCCTCGTTTTCCAAATCGGATGATTCCTTTACGAGGTGATACTTTCAGCATAACATGATCTCCAACTTGAAATTCTAAAGGCTTCTGTCTTATATTGGCATAACTTCTTTGTCGATCTCTTGCAGCTTGTAAGCGTTGTCGAATTTGCACTATTTTCTCGGTGGTTTCATATATTATTTTTGGTCCTGTAAGTTGAACATCTCCAACTTCGGTCCAGCAAACAGGTGATCTGCACTTTCAACCATAGAGTGCTTCAAACGGTGCGGCCTTAATACTGGCATGATAACTGTTATTATAAGAGAATTCCACCAATGGTAAGTGTCTTTCCCATCCTTTTCCAAAGTCTATGACATAGGCTCAAAGCATGTCTTCGAGTGTTTGAATGGTCCTTTCATTTTGTCCATCGGTTTTGGGATGATATGCCGTACTCATGTCTAATTGAGTACCCAAAGCAGTTTGTAATGATCGCCAGAATTTGGATGTGAAATGATTGTCACGATCCGAGATGATGGATATTGGAACACCATGCTGGGAGACTATTTCCTTGATGTACAACCTAGTAAGGGTTTCCATACTATCTGTCTCTCAGGTAGGTATGAAATGTGCGGATTTTGTAAGGCGATCGACAATGACCCAAATTGTGTCATGTCCGTTTAATGTTTTGGGAAGTTTTGTGACAAAATCCATTGTTATTCTTTCCCACTTCTACATAGGAATCTCTGGTTGAAACAGTAAGTCGGATGGCTTCTGACATTCTGCGTTAACTCTAGAACATGTCAAACATTTGCCAACATATTCAAGGATGATTGCCTTAATATTAGGTCACCGATAGAGTTTCTTTAGATCTTGATACATTTTGTCAGAACCCGGGTGAATGGAATATTTGTGATTTATGAGATTCATGCCTGATCAAGTCCCTCATATTACGAAAGAGTGGTTGGTGTGTATAGTTTTAATACGTATAATAATATAACGATAATGAAATTCCTAAACTACCCTTGAGGACAAAGGTAGTAAGAAAAATCACACGAAAAATATTCTACGTAAGAAACCGGTAACTGATTACCGGGTCGTTTTCCCAAAGATCTAAAACGAGAACACTTAAAGCTTAAAAGCGAAGAAAACGAGAACGAGAACGAAATCCAGTTCTTTAAAAAGTAAAATTTCAAAGTATTAACCTTAAGAAAGTAAATTTTAAACCTAAGCCTAGATTATGATAAAAGAAAATTTTATAAAAAAGAAAATTTTCTTTTTGATTATTTTTCTATTTTTTATGATTTTTTAAAGTTTTTAACAAAAATAAATGATTAAAAATACTAAACTTTGAGTTAAAAATCTAAGAAAAATACTAAAAATAGCTTAATATAAACAAAATGCAGGAAAAATGTAAAAACTTAAAAAGCTAAACTAAATAAGCCAGGAAAAAGCTTTTAAGCATTCGAAGTGCTTATTATAATAAAAACTAAAAAAAGGTTAAAAGGATTGTTTGTGCAAACCTGGACGTAAAAGTCCCAAGGGCACGTTGGTGAGGGTGTGTGTTGTGAGGTTTATAAAAGGGTTGATGCTAGGTTGAGGTCGGGGGTTCGAGTCTTGCTCACCCCCGACTTCCTTAGTTTCCCCTTTTTTTTATTTTGCAAAAACCTAAAAAGCAAAGTTGTAAAACAGCTTATAATAAGCTATTTTTGTGAAAACAACTTTTCTAAAAGCTAATCAATAAGCCATTAAATGAGCTTAAAACAGACATAAAGCACTTGAAGACTTTTTTTTTACTTTTTACAAAACTTAATAAGCTAAAAACTAAGATAAGCTAGAAACACAATCAAATAAGCCATTATCAACTAACTTCTAACCTAATAAGCTAGTTTTGAAAAGAAATGAACAAACAATTTAAGCAAGAATAAGCTTAAATAAGCTCAGCAGTACTAACTTAGAGTTAGTACTGCTAGCTTTAATGCTGCTTCCACTAAATGGCTAAGTAAGCTAAGGACAATAGCAAAATAAGCTAAGACTAACTTAATAAACTATTCTAAACTAGAAATAAGCACAAAGAAGCAAGCCATAAGCTGAGGATTTAAAATAAGCACTTAGTTAAAAACTGAAAACCAAACAGACAACTTAGCTACTTTGGGCTTATTTTTAACTATGCAAACAGATCCTTATGGATTTCTAGCTTATAAATCCTAAAAGCTTGACCTCAAATCTACTTAAGACATCTTTTAAAAACTAATTTGAAAATAAAAAACTTAAAGAAAAAGCTAAGTGAAAATAGCTTTTTGACTTAGTGCCTACTGAGTTTCTTTTTATTTAGAAAAGACAAAATGCTTATTTTGAGCTTAAAAACAGATAGCTTAATGATCTTTTCAAGAGAAAATGAGCTAAAGCTAATTAAGATTGACCTAAAAACTACTTGTGTGCTGAAAATCAAGACCTAATTTCTAAATTTACCCATTGAATTTTAAGCTAGAAAAAGGCCTTTTTGCTATTTTCCTTATCTGATGCATTTGACAACTATTTTAACCAAAACACTCAAAACCACAAGTGCAAGCTAAGTAACTTGGTCTCAACAACTTAAGACACTCAAACAAGAGCAAAGAAGGCAATAATAACAACTAGAAACCAAATAAGGTAACAATGATTAAACTACTTACTATATTATAACAGATTTTAAACTACTACTAACTTACTTGATTATAACCTATTTAGAATCCTAAGTCCTATTCTCATAAACCTAGTTATGTAATTTGAAATGAATCCAAAGGATTAAATGGCATCAAACAGTACTAATTGAAGTTAGAACTGTTTGATCCAAACACCCCTTTAAATTCATCAAACCCATACTTTAGCTTATGAAACTGAGATTTAAGGCTAAAGTTCTAAATACCATATATTAATTAGCAACTAACAGATATAATAGGCAGATCTAAGCAAACTAATGAGCAGGACAAATATGCTAACAATCTAAGCTAATATTTTTGGATTTTCATGACAGATTTGAAACAATAACTTGAAAACAGAAACTTAAACTAACAAGCAAACCAATAAGCATAAAACAACTATATTAAACATCAATAAGCTAGATAAAATAGAAATAAGCAAGTGATAAGCAGATTAAGCTAGTAAGCAAACAAATAAGCTTAAAGTATTAAAGATAGCAAAGAACTTAGAGAAATGTAAAGGAAAGTGTACCTCCACCTCAGCTACACAGAGGTGTCTGCTCTTAATAGAGCTTATATAAGCTGCTTAAGCTTATAGCTTAAGCTTATTACCAAATACCTATTCTAAACCTAAAGCTTGACCCTCAAGCACTATTACCACTTGAATTCTATAAGCAGCCATCCAATTCCATTTAGAATTCAAGTATTTGAGAGAGCTTTTAGTAGCTTAAAGTAGTATGATCTTATGAAATAGTAATAGAGCTTAATCAACCATTATTTTGCATAAAGGTGAAATCAAATTTGACAAAAGAGTTTAAATGAAAAACAAACTTTTATTAATAACTGAATTGAGTATAAAGTGTTGAAAAGGAAATTACAATTAGCTAAAAACCATAAGCTGAAAATTACATGAAAATAAGCTAAACATTAAGCTACTAAAAACTAAAAAAGAAAAGATGATCCCCAATGTAAGTGATGAGGCCTTGTATTTATAGGCTGGGAGAGAAGATTCTAGGCTCTCTTACACGCTCCTCCCAGCTCTGATCTTGTCCCTTTATTTAATGCTAATCATTGGATCCTCTTTCTCATCCATTAGATTAATTTGGAGCACATGGATTGCCAGCGTGGCAATCCCATAAGTTAGGAGCTGTGTGCTTCTTCAACAAAGGATTTAGTGCAATTTTTCATTCCTTATGTGTTTTTTAGGATCTCGCATGTCCTTCCCTTTGTTAGTTCTAACCAATGAGAGCCTTAGGTGACGTTTCCTTTTGCTGACATGTAGCATATCACTCGAATCTTTTAGCCACGTCATTAATTGAGATTTACCCTTTGTTTTAGCAGGGTAATTGGTTGAGAACGACGATAAACAGTAAAAACTAATTTTCCCGCCCTTATTTTCTTTTCTTACTTGTTGTTTGACTCGGGGGTGTGGGCTTTGACCTGGGCTTGGGATATTAATAAAATAAATGGGCCGGTTTAATTGGTTTTGGGTTTATATAAGAGATAACGACCGTTATCTCTTTGATAAAAAGGAGATAACAATGTTAGGGTTTAGGGACTATTTTTGTATTATGATCTAACATTAAGGGTTTTTATGGTATTTTGAGGATTTTGCCATTAAGCATGTTGACCATAGTTGACCAAGTGTTGACCATTGATAGCAATCTCCTGGCTCTTGTGCACTCATTCCGTTCTCGTGTCTATGTTTGTTCGGTTTTGACCGTTTTCTTGTGATTTTTGCAATATCCGTACCTACACAACATAAATGACAAAACAATTAATATACAAGCATAATTTGCACAATTTGTTCATTTTAAGGCCATTTTTGATATAGAAACGATATGTGATTTCTCACATATCAGTGGTAACCAGCTTTGGTTCTTGATACAACGAGTTTCATCAGGACGCACTTCAAACGCTTTGTCCATTCCTTGTAGATTTTTGGCTTTGATGTTTTATTCCTTGATTGCTTTGGTTTGAGCTTCGAGAATTTGACTTGGTAATTATGGGTGAAGAGTCAAGATCACTGATCTGATTCGGAGTGGTTTAATTCGTTCCTTTTGGCTTAAGGCATCTGCTATGACATTTGCCTTTCTAGGGTGATAACGAATCTCACAATCATAATCTGTAAGCAATTCTAACCAACGGCGTTGTCTCATGTTTAACTCTTTTTGATCAAGGATGTACTAAAGACTTTTATGATCAGTGAACACAGTACATTTGGTGCCATACAGATAGTGTCTCCAAATTTTAAGAGCGAACACTACTGCTCCTAATTTGAGATCATGAGTGGTATAGTTTTCTTCATTAGGCTTAAGTTGTCGGGATGCATATGCAATAACCTTCTCTTTTTGCATTAACACTGCTCGCAGACCTTGATGGGATGCATCATAGTAGACAACAAAATCGTCATTTCCTTCGGGTAATGCTAAGATTAGAGCTTCACATAGATTTTGTTTTAGCACTTGAAAAGCTAATTCTTGGTCTTCGCCCCAGATATACTTCTTGTTTTTTTGGGTTAATTCAGTCAAAAACTTTGCAATCTTCAAAAAATCTTTGATAAATCTATGATAATAGCCGGCAAGTCCTAAGAATTGACAAACTTCCGTAGATGTAGTGGGAGATGCCCAGTTCTTAACTACTTCAATCTTGGCGGGGTCAACATGAAGTCCTTGACTATCAATTAAGTGTCCAAGAAATTGCACGATACGAATCCAGAAATCACATTTGGAGAACTTGTCATACAACTTCTCTTTCTTGAGTAATTCTAGGATTATTCTTAGATGATTTGCATGTTCTTCTTCGTTACGAGAGTATATGAGAATATCATCGCTGAACACTATCACAAATTTATCCAAGTATGGTTTACATACACGATTCATGAGATCCATGAATACAGCAGGTGCGTTAGTTAAACCAAATGACATAACTTGAAATTCATAGTGTCCGTATCTTGTTCTGAAAGCAGTCTTAGGAATATCTTCATCCCTCACTCTCAGTTGATGATAACCTGATCTTAGGTCAATTTTTGAGTAGACACTCGAACCTTGAAGTTGGTCGAATAAGTCATTGATTCTTGGTAATGGGTAACGATTCTTTATAGTAAGTTTATTCAACTCCCGATAATCGATACACATTTTGAAGGATCTGTCTTTCTTTATAACAAATAAGACAAGAGCTCCCCAGGGTGAAGTACTTGGTCGTATAAAACTTCGGTCTGACAATTCTTGAAGTTGATTAGATAGTTCCTGCATTTCTGAAGGAGCTAATCTATAGGGTGCTCAGGATACAAGCGTTGCTCCTGGAATTAAATTGATTTGGAATTCTACTTGGCGAACGGGAAGGAGGCCAGGTAGATCTTCAAGAAAAACTTCTGGGAATTCTCTAACTACGGGAATATCTTCTAATCTCTTCTCGTTTGACTTCTTCTTCTCCGTTATTGGATCATGAAAACTTGACAACCTCGGGATATGTATCGTTCGGTTTTTATACAAGATATGAGATTTAGTCGGGTCTTACTTCGGTCACCTTGAATGATCAAAGTTTCATTATCAATAGGAATGTGAACGACTTTCTTGTCATAGAGAATTTTGGCATGATACTTGGACAACCAATCCATACTGATGACAACGTCGAAACTACCGAGTTTAATCAGCATGAGATCGATTTCGAAAGATTGATTTAGCAAGGTTAGGGTGCAACCCTGGATAACGATGTTTGTGCTTACTAGGTTTATGTCAGCCATTTTGATTTCGTAAAAGGTATCTATTGTAATAGGCGGGATATTTAGCATAGAGGCAAGAGATGTGGATATGAAGCTTTTATCGGCTCCGGAATCAAATAATACTCTAGCTAAATGATGGTTTAGGAGAAACATACCTATAACCACGTTCGGGTCTTGATGAGCTTTCCTATCCCTTAGCATGTAGGCTCTTCCCTGGGCATTGATGTTGGTCTTTCGGCACTGATTTATATAATGCACTTTTTCTTCATAGGCATGACAAATAACAGTCATTGGTAGTTAATTACTTCTAGTGGCTGGCCTCTTGTTTCGGCAGTTCTTGGTCAAATGGCCCACCTTGTTGCAAGTATTACACTTAACAGTACAAGGTCCGGTGTGATGGAGATCACATTTTCTACATAATGGGAGGTTTCTGGCATACCTATTGTTCTTAGCAGGAGTGGCAGCATATGCTTTGACAGCTTCCTGCCTTCGGTTCTGTTGTGGTTGGTGATTATTGTAGTGGTTGTTGGAGTTGGTGTTACGGTAGTTGTTGTTATTGTGGTAATTATTGTTGTTGAAAGTTCTTTTGTCGTTAAACTTTTGTTTATGATCACTTGATACTTGCACCGGAGTGTGCTTTGTTACTTGATCCATTAGCCTTTGGGCTATGTTAATGGCTTCCTCTAAAGTTTGAGGCTTCGGGGTGGTAACATTCCCTTTAATACTTCTAGGTAACCCTCCGATGAAGGCTTCCAGTCATTTTTGGGTGTTTGGTACCATGTTCGGGCATGGAACTGCTAATTCTTGGAATCTTCTAACATAAGGTTTGAGATCATTTCCCTTTACAGTCAGATTGTAAAATTCATCTTCCATCTTTCTGACTTCAGTTCGAGGGCAATACTTGTTTGTCAAGAGCCTCTTTAACTCAGTCCAGGTGATTTGGTTAGCTTGATCTACTCCCATTGGTTGGGCGTATGCATTCCACCAGGACAAGGCATCATCAGTAAGGGTACCAGTAGCAAATGTTACTTTGTTTTCCTTGGCACATTTGCTTTGAGAGAATACTGATTCGTTTATTCAATCCAGCATATGGAGGCCAACTGCTCCTTCAATACCATTAAGTAGAAAGGTTGCAGCTGATGATTCTTTGTAGTTCCACCCTTTTTGCTATCGGAGTTCCAGAAGGACGGTGTTCCTGTTTGGTACTTATACCCCACCCCCCCTACATTGTTGCCAACTTGTGCTTCCAGTGCCGCAGTGGACACTGTCAGCTCAATAGTTTCTTAATGGCGTTTGAGTCATGGTCGGTGCGCTTCAATGTGGAGTCGTTTGGGAGGCATTCTTATCAACATAAGACAACACCGTAATAAAATGATATCACAAGTTTAAATGATTAAAGTGCAAAATAACATTGTCACAAATTTTTTTTTTTTTTTTTGTTTTTTTGTGATATCGATATTCATAGATAACTCATAATCAATAAGTATATATGATTTATTTAGAGTTCAGGGTATGATTATTATTGATATGACGGAGATGATATGCAAGAGAGATAAGTTGTATTATGAAACAACAAGGTATATAACGGGAATTACCATTGTATTAATATCATGACCAACCTTGCCTTTTGTACTATACATAGTCAACGATTTGACAAGATGTTTTTATTTATACCATACATCTCATGGCTGGTTCTACTATAAAGCAAGGATACTAAGATCTACCTAATATTCGATGGTCATTCTTGGTGATCTTGAGTTTCATTGTTGGGGCATTCAGAAGACTTTCTTTATCTCTTCTTAATGATTGAATCTGGGATTCGTTGATGATGTGGGTGTCTAGATTCAGTAATTCTGAAGCGAGCCAGAGAAATTTTGTAGTTCATTTCCATCTGCTTCACTTTTTTTTTTGATGTTTAAACATATTGAGCTCGAGCTTGTTGAGTTCTGCTTATAGTTGTTCAAAGTCGTATGGATAATCACCCGACCTGTTCTGTAGCTCATCAAATTTGTCTTATATGTTTTCAGAATACTCAATCGAGAGTAAAGTTTTGATGAGCTAGATGATTCAAGATTTCTTCAATTTGCTCCTCGTGACGTTCCAGACTTGTCTTACGAGAGCTTTCTCCTATCTCAAAGTCTTGAGGTAGGGCAGAAGTAGATGAGGATGAACAACCTCGTTTCTTTGGTGGTAGTAGTCCTTCAGGAAGAAAGAATTCTTGAGGATTAAGCATTGATGATTGAGGTATGATAGTTGGAGGTGGGATAGGTGATTTTTCAGCATAAAATGCTTGCATAACTTTCATGTAGGGATCATCATGAAAGAGCGAAAGAGTTGGTGAAGCTATTGGAACTACACCAAATTAGTTCGAAGAGCTAGAATAAGTTTTTCCTGGTGAAGCTGGGACATAGTCCGGAGAAGCCGGGATAAAGTCTGGAAAGTTAGAGGAAAAAGCCTCCTCAATACCGGAAGTAAGATGGTTGGGAGAAGACATCATTCTGTTAATAACCCAGCGGTAAATAACATAAGTTATTTATATAATAGTATAATAGTTATGTATCTTTACATACTATTCCAGAAATGTAGTGGCACGGAGGACTTTCTTGGCTAGAAAAAGAAAAGTAGTTATAGTTAAGGTTTCAACCTTGTTCCCTATAACCGTGGCTCTTGATACCAATCTATAACACCCCCATTTTTACACATATAGCAGCACAAGCTAATCTGGGGTATTATTTCATAGTACAACAGTCGTAATCATAGAAAACGAATCGTAAAGAGATGCTTTTGGAAAATTTAGTTATCATTCATTTATTCATCAGAGTTTTTACAAAAAGTGAGGTCCCAACATCTAAAAACATAAAGTTTGAATGATAACAGTTTAGCAATCTTCAAGTCCGTGCCACTCCGTGCCATAAGTTTCTCAATTACATGAGATAAGCATGCTAAAAAGTCAACACAAAGGTTGATTGAAATTCATAGGTTTAAGTAAAGTAGATTGAATACAAGTTTAATAGTTGGTTACGTTGTTATACACCCATAGTTTGTAATAATTGCATGCATGTACAATTATCATGGAAAACAATATTATTGCCCTAAGCTCATGACACCGAAACCTTAGGTTAAATAATCATAAATAATTGCCCCAACGGGCATCTTTGCCAAAACACACGTAAAGTTATTCAAATGTGTGCTATTGGTTACCGACAGTATAGGTACACCAACGGGGAGTTCAATCCAAAATAGATCTATTCACAGCATTCATGCTTACCCCGATGAGTAATTAACGGTTCATGATAGTGGGGACTTAATGGCAAAAGTAGGGACTTAGGCAATAATGTATCAGGATAGCATATACAAAAATACTTGCATTCAAGATTTATAGCATGTGTCCCCCTCGCGGGTTTATGAAACATTTAAAAGATTAAATGCGAGGCTATGAACTCACCTTAATAGTACAAGGAAATCTGATTGATGGCAAAAGTATATGAAATGAAAGTAACGGCTTCGTCACACAACCTGAGTAATATGTCAAGTCATAGTTTGATTGGATATGTTTTATGTCATAATGAAATATCACTTTGATTGGATTTATTATGGAAATATTGTATCGCTGTTTGGGCCATCATAATTCAGAGGTCATGTAGTAAATGTCTAAGGAGCCAAGACACTTTAAATCGTAAATCTAGGAAACTCATCAAAACGTATACTCAAATGAAACCCCTTACATGAAACTCCCTAGTAATGTGATACATTATAGTTTTAAGTTTCTTCAAAAGCTAGAATAATTTATATATATATTTTTATAAACTTTACAAGTTTAGTCCTTTTTATATAAAGTATATATAATTTAAACCTTTAACTTTGAAACTTGGAAAAATAGGTCCTTATAGTTATAACTTTGAAATAATAACATTTTCAGCCCTTTTAGTTATAAATTTTAGAAAGTTACGATATATACCCCTATGCATGGAAACTTTTGCAAAATAAGTCCAAAAAGGCATGCAAGCTTATTTTAGGATTCCAAATGATATTTGCAGGTTATAGCTTATTAGTATAAGCTAAAATAAGATTTTTTAACGTAACAAAAGTTTAGAAAAAGGATTCGTTAGCTAGAAAATCAAAACGGGTCGTTTTTAGGGTTTTTATCAAAAACACATGGGTTTGAGGATTCAAAGCTACAAACAAGAGTTCATATACGATCTTAAGAGTATTATGAACATTATTGTACAGAATATAAGCTTATGGAACAAGATCCTAGGCTTACTAGAGCTAAAATGGGTCAAAATGGGGTTTTCGGGTTTGTACGTCTAGTAACGACTTCAAGGCTTTATTTTTATTGATTCTTGGATTCTATTATGAGCTTAGGGACTTCTATTGATCTTCTGTTTCTGCTATGGAAGGCTAGAATTCCATTTGCGGGTATGATATGAGATGTGTGGGATGAAATGAAAAGGGTGTATGTTTTGACTATTTATAAGGCTTGGAAAGCCTTTGTGCCTAAGTTTCCTAGTTTGATTAGTGTCAAGGCTAGAGAGGATGACTAAGGGATGTTAGATGGTGAGTATGGAATGCTAGAAACTAGACATGAAAGGTGTATGGTGGTGGAAGGGTCACGGCTAAACCACAAGGATGACAAGGAGGTTTTTGTTCACAAGTAGCTTACAAGGAGGTGATGGAGGTGCTTGTAAGCTACTTAGTTGGCTACTTGTGATGTCATAAAGGTGCTAGGGTGCTTGCCTGAGGTGATTGGTTGCTTAAAATGGGTAAAAATGCAAGAAAAGGGGTGTCAGGTTCATTTCATTTCGGGTTAGGGTTTTAGGGTTTTAATTGGTGGATTAGGATTAGGATTAAGGGTAGATTAAGGTTTAAGATTTGTGTTACCACGGATTCGACCGCATTAGAGCTTACATGAGATTAAGGTTTAGGGCTTAGTTTTAGGTTTAGGGTTTAATTTTTAGTTGAAAGTGAAATTAGGGTTTAGGGTTTTACTTTATGGTTTAGGGTTTTAAAACATAGATTAGGGTTAAGATTATGGATAGATTAGGGTTTAGGAGTCATGAATTAAGTACTTGTACCTTGTGTTAAAGTGGTGTAAAGTTTATACATAGTTTAGAAGCTTAAATGACCTAATTAGGTTTTTAGGAAATATTGACTTGTATATTAAGCTTAAATGAGTTATACTTTGACTTGGAGGGAAAATATGATTCAAATATTGTGCATTGTACACTTGTACATTTGATTCAAATATTGTGCATTGTACACATTCATTTTATATGTATACATTACATATAATTAGGGTTTTGATGTAAACGTTAACGTTTACTGCTTGTTTTGGTATAACGTGTTGAAAAGTACGTTAAACGGATAATGTACTTAGTAAAAATGATATTAGGATATAGACTTGACATATTAAGATGTTTATATGATATAAATATAGATATAGATGGCATTGATAGAGGTTGCGTCAGGTCGTTTACTTTAGAGATGCAAGTTACGTTGCATAATGAGATAAAGCAAAAAAAATTCCTGGAAGAAGGTGATATATTTATCATAGATGGATATTATAGTGCATCTAATTTAATAGATGGATATTTACATTGATGAAAATTGCGGGTTGTTATACCAGTTGTCCTTTGACACAAGCCATAAGTGATCATCTTGTGCAACACCCTCAAAACTGGGTTTTTGATAGTAAAGGCTTGACTCCTAGATAAACTTAAGTTCTCCTCTCAACTAATGCTTAACCAATACTCTTGACCATTAAAATACTCATCACTACGCAAACCTCCTTGAAAATACACATCAAAACCTTCCTTATTAAGCTCCTCAACATGATATAATCCTAATCTACGAGCAAATTCCAATAAAGTCAAACTGTGAGCACGACCACCAAGTCTAAACTTGATAATCTTCTTGGTTTTCAACTCATCATCTGCACAAACTTCATCAAATTCATAAGTTGAATAGAACTCGTGGTAAAGCTCTGAGTAAATTGGTTCATTGATGTTGAAAGCTCTAATCTACGCCATAGAAGTGAATATTTCTTTATTAGTTCCAGCCTCGCATAAATTAATCCTCAACATTATTACACCTCATTCTATTTAATATATCCCAATTCATGATACATGATGAGTAGATATGCCTAGGGAGTAAGTGGGCTAATTTGGTGTTATACCTTGACCTTGCATCTCTGTTGCAACATTCCCATTCCAAAAATTCATGATGAACTTGTAGGAGCAATACCTCTTTCACAGTTTCGTATTGTCTAGAGCTTTTGGTTCTTGATGAACAGGCTTCATCATCGTGTGTTCCCATAGTCTACCCATTAAAAATAATCAACAAAATAGTATATGGTGATGTTAGAAAACAATTATCATCAATGGATGGGTTTTAGATAAGTTTTAAAGCATCTGTGAGCTTCTGGTCTTATAAGTACGGCTGTAACACCCCCAAATTGGGTCGCAGCGGAATATGGGTCCGAGGCGTGTTACTTCATAGATCAACAACACAAGATATATATAG
>BQNB010031285.1:32188-54112 GCA_026074375.1 Tanacetum coccineum
AGTGATAGCTAATCACCCGAACGGGGTTGTCAAACCCAATAGATCTATTCATAACATTCGCGCTCACAGTCCAGTAATTGACAGTTCATGATAATGGGCTCAGATATGGGTTATCGCTACTTAGGCAACACGTAATCATAATATGAAACTTAACCACTTGTGTCCAATTGTAAAGCATTGCATGTTTTTCACCCTAAAAACTTTATAAAACAAAAACGCGCCACGCGAATTGATCAAATGCAACCTAATTAAATTAAGGTTGTATAAGTACTAATCACATTAAGTACTCCTACCATGCATAAGTCTATATAGCTAATCACCATCTAAATGTTTAAGTGAAAACATGTTTATAAAATTAAAATGTTTATAAACATACTTTTGGTAAAATCGTCATAACTTTCACGTTTCTAATCCGTTTCTTGCGTTTCTTATGCCCATCTTTTCGTATTAAGACGAGTTATCATAATTTGACATTTTCCATATTTTGACCCTCTGGTGAACAGTAACTTTTACTGTTCACATCAGACGTAAGTTTTATTTAAATCGTATTTGTTGTCGTAAAACCCGTAAATGTCGTATTTTATTCGTTATAGCTCCGTTTTTAGCGATTCTTTCAAGCACGATCTCGTAATTGAAAGTTCTATAATTTTATGAGGTTTACAAAAATATAACTTTCTATCATGAACAGTAACTTTTATAAAAATAGTTTTATAAAAGTATTAATTGTCGTAAACTTGCGAAATTCATAACTCGTTCGTTATTAATTGAAAAATTACGATTCTTATCATTTTGGAATCCTAAAAATATGTATTATTTGTTAAAAATATCAAACTTGCTGTTTGATATAAATTTTATAAAAATTATTTTATAAACTCCGTTTAATTAACGTATAACTCGTTTTTAACGTAACTTTTTCGTTATTAATCCGTTTAACAAGTTTCTTACCTTTTCGGAATCGTCGTGAAATGTATTATCTTATAAAAATATAAAATAAGTATATTTTTATAACACTTTTGGACAGAATGTTGGTGTTAGTTAGATAAGTCCATATATATCCTTGTTTTCATACTTTTCCACTTTTGTAACTTTTACCACTAGTCTTATATTTCATATATGTCATATATATTACATATAATAAAAGTCCATTTGTCCATCCAAGTCCTCATATGTCCAAATTTACCAAGTCCATATTATACTTTTAACCCTTAACTTTCATAAATAACCTTTTTATCACAAGTTTATACTTAGTCACTTTTACATATAAACCATAAGTGTACAAGTGTATTTCTTCCAACATGACTTTATTTTAGTGTTCTAACAACATGATTAAAAGTCCATAATCAATATTAATAAGTCATTTGCCTTTCTTTTACTTGTAATATATTATGTAACTTCAAAAACCCTAATTAATACATAATTACTTTTATGCTTAACCAAGAGTGTAAATCACTTATGTTTCCATTTTTAACATGATGTCATTAACATCATAAAATATATAAAAGTGTATAATATGATGATAACAAGTAAAAACTTCATTTTACATGTTTAATAACTTTAAATGGTGATTTCACTATATAACACATCATGTACATAAAAATTCATAAAATGAAAGCATAAAGGTTTAAAGTAGACCTTATGATGTATGATGATGATGATAAACAAATGCTAAACCCTTGTTTAGCCCTAAAATCCAAGCTTGCACTTAAGAAAACCCTTGTTTTCTTAATAAAAACCCTAGCTTTCCTTTTCTTGATTATTACTTGCAAATGCTTAGCCAATGCTTGGAAATACCTTAGAATGTCTTATAATGGATGTGTATAGAAGGGTATAGGTTGAATAAAATTTTGTATGGGTTTGGTTGGAGGGTGTTTGTATGCCGTGAGCTATAGGGAGCCAAAAGGGAGGAGTTTGTGAAAATTTACTAAGTGTATAAGAGTTGTGTGATGTCTTAGCTAGTTACTTATATCTAATATGAGAAGTCTTTGTTCAAATTCATTAATAGTTGGTCAAGAAAACATGAGGAGGGTATTAGGGAAAGACCATGGTCAAAGTGAGACATAACATGACTAGGTTTAATGAGAAAGTGTTGTACATTGACCAAGTGTTGAATTTTTCTTATATCTTTGCATCAAATGCCATAATTTCGGCAATAAGAAGATATATGTGATGTTGTTGAGTAATTTTTATGTATTGGGTATAAATGTGGGTATTTGTTGAAGCGTAGAAAAGTTTTGGTGGTTCCGGGAGTGCCTAAACGCAATTTATCGCGAAACGTATACACTTTACGTATCCGATAAAAATAAAATGAACAAAGTTAATAATTATTCTCAAAATAATTATATAACCCTTGCTTCATATAAACATTTAATTGTTTGATGCCCGTTTACATTGAACGCTAATTTTTAACTTACGCGATTTAAACTTAACGTTTATGATTTCAAGTGAACTCGTACAATACAAAAGGTACATTGTGGATTTATCGACGTCGTCAATGACTTGAAAACACAGGGTTTTATATTGTGTTATGACGATGAAATCTTCGTCACGCCTCGTGTTCCGCCTTAGTCGGGGTGTGACCTGTGAAGTCTACGGACATTGATCTTTGGCATATTATAGTTTATGGTAATTATAAACCCACCATTAAAAATAAGGATATCGGTAAGGAAGAAGTCATTCCTTATGAAAAATATGAAGAGTCTCATAAGAAAATGATTTCTAAAAATGATGAGGCTAAAATGGTTCTATATAATGCTTTGCTTAAAAAGGAATATGAAATAATTTTCATGTGTAATACGGCTAAAGATGTTTGGAACTCACTAATAATCACTCATCAAGGTAATAAGCAAGTTAAAGATAACAAAATAGACTTGTTTGTCCAAAAAATATGAAGAATTTATTATTTCTAATGATGAAACTATTGATTGTGCTTTTGATAGATTTAATACTATTATTAAATCTTTAAAAGCACTTGATGAATCTTTTTCAAGTCGTAATCATGTTAGAAATTTTTAAGGGCTCTCCCCACCAAGTGGCATCCAAAGGTGACGACAATAGAAGAATCCAAAGACTTATCAACATTACCTCTAGATGAGCTCATCGGCAATCTAAAAGTCTATGAGGTAGTGCTTGAAAAGGACTTAGAGATCTCCAAAAGCAAGAAAGAACAATACAGATCACTAGCACTCAAAGCAAGAAAAGTATCAAGTGATGAAGAAGTATCTTGCTCAGATAGTGATGATGAAGAGTATGTCATGGCTGTAAGAGATTTCAAAAAGTTATTTAGGAGAAGAGGAAATTTTGTCCACCAACCTCATGACGACAAAAAGAACTTCCGGAAAATAAAGGAAGACAAAAAGGAGAAAGATGATCGAAGGTACTTCAAGTGTGGTGATCCAAATCACTTCATAAGTGATTGTCCCAAACACTCCTTCAACAATCAAAAGGCCTTCGTTGTAGGATGTTGGAGCGATAGTGAAGAAGATTCAAATAAGGATGAAATTTGTCTCATGGCACTTGATAACAATGAGGTACTATATGATACTCTTTACTATAATAGTTCATCTTTAGATAGTGAATCATTGCAAAATGAGTATAACAATTTATGCAAAATTAGTCTTAAGATAATCAACAAAAACAAACATCTAAAGGCCAAAATGAGTTATTAAAAAACGAGGCTTGTGCTTTTAAGAAAAGGTTAGATCAACTAGAAAGGAACAAAGAAACTAGTATCGAATGTGAAACTTGTGCTGAACTTAGATCTAAGGTAAATTCACTATCTTTAAAATTAGATAATTTCAAAAGTAGTAGTTACTTCCTGCAAGAAATGATTGGCAACTAAAGATTACTAAAAGATAAACATGGGTTGGGATTCATAATGCACACGGTCACAGTAATACCGTTCAATGATTACGATTTATAAAACACAATTTTATTTATTATAAAGATCAGAGTTACATAGGTCCCAATACTAAAATAAAAATTTATTTCTAAAAGTCACAACACGACTTTGTTTCTAAAACATTTATTTAGTTTATGACACTACTTCACCAAGGCACCGTCCTTGATATCCGCGTTCCGTCCCATCCAAGCCATCAACAGCAATTAACCTGAGATACATGCTTAAAAAGTCAACAAAACGTTTTGAGGTGATTCTATTTGAGTTTACAAATAATAGTTAGGAACGCATATTTTGGTTCAATAAAACGTATACGTTGGGCTCGGTATGTCAAGTTATAAAAATAGTGGATTTCCATATAAAGAGCCCGTCTGCTGCCGAAACTTAACACATTCATCCGTAGACGAATTCATGACCGGGAATGTATGCCACTTCCCTAATAATAACAAAAAAATGTCGTTTTTTGACAGGAGTTACCGGTCCAACAGATTCAAAACCCGGCAGGGTTGGCAAACCCAATAGAATCTATTTAATGCTATGTACGCTACTTTCCAACACATGGTAACTAACTGTCACACAGAAAAAAGGACATATACTCAGTAGTGAAGGAATCATATTCAAGTATCAAAAACAGTTTGCGTTCAATTTCACAAAACAAGCAATATATCCATCGCGGTAGTTTTAAAAAAACATTGAAAACTTTAATAGCGAAAGGCTATGAACTCACATTGATCAAAAGCCGATGATTAAACAATGAAGTCTAGCACGAAAATCCCACAAAAGCGATCACGACTATAAAATAGAGTCGTTCTCGTTTACTTTACGAAAAGTATAATCAACGTGCGTTCATCGTATCAACAAATCATATATATGTATAATATATATATATATATATATATATATATATATATATATATTTATATATATATATATATATATATATATATATATATATATATACATATATATATATATATACATATATTCATATATCTTTGACCATATATACATTCTATATTTATATTATTAAATTCTTAATGTGATGGGAAATCCAATTGCCGGTCCTAAATCCCAAAACCCCACTTTATTGTGTTTATAATTATTCCTCAACGTTTTATATTTCGTGACTTTAATTGAAAACTTTATATTTTCAATAACTTTCTATTTTTAGAAAGTTACTATTTTCCAAAAGTTACTATATTTAGATTTTTACGTTTTTTAGTGTCGCCAAGGTCTCAGAATTCATTTACTTAACAGTAGCATAGCATATTAATCGATATTACTTTATTGATCGATATCACCTTCGCAACGCGTTTAAAGTTTATTAAAGTCTTCGTTCACTTTTATGTTTGACTTTTACAAAATGTATTTATTTTCTAAGTCTGACCCGACTAAAACGACCCACTAGATCACATTTTCATAGCTAGATCATAAAAGAGATTTTATGCGAAACGATATTTTGAAAAACTTTTTAGTTTTAGTCGCGACCCAGAACTCGACAAAAAATGACCAAAACGCCCCTGCTAGAATCTGCTGGAACTTTGACCTTGGGTTTTGACCCGTTATATCACACTTTCGTGACTTTGACCAAAAAGAGAATCTAAGTAAAACGTTATTCCGAACAACTTTCGTGTTTCGCCGGAAGGCCAAAACGGACCTGAAAGTGCTCAAAACGTCAAACTACCAAAGTTGTCAGATTTAATATATATATTAAAATGACTTATTTTTCTACTAAAGTGTATATATCGATCTAGCTCTTGTTTCTTCGTCATTGGGAGTTAGAAGTCCCATTTTATATCAAAACGGCCGCAAAAATATAATTTGTTATATTTTACAATTCAAAATCTGATTTTCCAAAATCTTAATCCCCGAATTACCCATTCAGTTTTCTGGTCAAAATGACCCGTTACAAAATGTGTTAAAACTCGTTTTCGACCCAAAAACTCCTCAAAAATTACATTCAATATGTCTTATAGTTTCATACTAATCCTACTTTAACATCAATATCACAATATTCTAAACGCCGCAAGTTTCAATCGATTTCATCACATATATAAAAATCGAATCAATAAACGAAACAATCGAAATAATAATAGAAATAAGGCTCACAAAGCTATACGGAGCAAAGTTGGAAAATAAAAGAGTTCGTCTTGTTCCCTTGTTCCTAGCCGCGATTCACAACCAAACCAACCAAACCAAAACCAAACTTGAATCAACCCAAATAGTTTTCAATAAATCAAACACACCCTTGTGTGTGTCTTGTACCCGATTCGAACCCACAACCGAACCCAAAACCTTAACTTTCACAGCTCGAATATCCAAATAACCCATTTTCCCTATTTATTTATTCACCACATTCATCAAAACTTTTTTATCTATTAAAAACTCATACATGCACCAATCTTCTTGCATGTCTATTTTTCTTCCATAGATGACTATATTGTCATCATATAAACATATATTGATGGCTAGAAAAATACAAACACCAAAGGGTGTTTGTTTTGTTGGTTCGTTCGAACCCAAAAGAGAAAGAAAGGGGGCAGGAACTCAACTTCTAATGAGCTCTATTATTTTGGAATATCATTTGATTGATGCTAGAATAGATTTTAAGTAATAAAAATTTTGATGGTTGAATTGTATTGGTGTTGTGCCTCGTCCGGATCTAAGAGACAAAAGAAAAGGGAGAAGCAATTTCAAAGTAAAAGGTTACTTGCACCAATGAATGAAAAAAAAGGGGAAAACACATATAATAATTAGTGTATTGGAAAATAAAACAAATGGAGTGTGGGTTTGGTGTCTAGGTGTCAGCCTAGAGTAAATAACATGCAAATTTTTAAATTAATTTTTTTTCTTTTATTACTTGTAAATATTGTGTAAAGTTTAATTAATAAAGGTAACTTGTACAAGGTTTAATAAAACGCGAGCCCTTAAACGCGAGCTATGGCCGAGGTCGAGGAACAAAGACGACAAGGTTCATAAAATAATATTTTACGATCATAAAAATAATAACGAGATGCGTCGTATATTTTTACGATGCCCAAAACGATTAACGAACACGTGGTCAAACGGTGACTCGTGAAATGTCAAAAATAAAAATTATCAAATTTTCTCAAAATTATTCATAATAAAATACGAAAATAATTATTTACGATAAATAAAATTTTAATTGTCGACGTTCGCTCACACAATTTTATAAAATAAATATTATGACGTCGAAGTCGCGATCGTCATACGCGTCGTGAAACTCGGGTTGTTACATACTTCCTGCAAGAAATGATTGATAACCAAAGATCACTAAAAGATAAACATGGGCTAGGATTCACAGAAGACATAGGTTATACTAGCAAAACAAAAACGGAAAAATTGAGTCCTATAAACGAAGAAACGCCTACTGTAGAATTGGCAGTGTCGGTTCCCTCTGCAAGGAATCAGCCAGTTCAAATGAAAGGAACCGGCCCTCTACAGAGGAATATGAAATTTTGGAATCTAACGTATTAAAAAGAAATAGTTTCGTACAAATAACTAGGAAGCCTTCATCAAACACTCCTGTAAGGAATGTAAAACAAACGCCAATCCTAAAACTTAGTCAAGGACTTGGAAATAGTAAAACCCAAACACACCCCAAAATACCTCATAGGAGAACCGATATACTATATCTGAAAAGCAACCACCATCAAGTTGGTTGGAACTCTTCGACACAACAAGGCTATCAGTTTCAACCTCCTAACTTTGGTCCATGGGGATCTTGTCCTCCATACCCATACATGAACCAACCAAACGGTATGTATAACGCTAACGGACCCATGAGATATTTGGGACCAAATGCTTGAGTTTTCTTGTGATTTTAGGTATGTCTAAAAATCAAACTAGAACCGGATGAATGGATCAAAGATAGTGGACGCTCAAGACACATGACGGGCAACAAAAATCTCTTTTCAACCTATGAAGCCGTCAATTAGTGTTTGGTAGCAACACTAAAAGCAAGATCATCGGAAAAGGTATAATTACCCACAACTCCCTAACTATTCATGATGTTAGCCATGTAGAAAATCTTAGCTTTAACCTACTTAGTATAGGTCAAATATGCGATAAAAAGTGCAAGGTGCTCTTTAGTGAAACCGATAGTGAAATACTTAAAAACAGTATTACCATAGGAAGAAGGATTAGGAAAAATGGCCTTTATGTAATGAAAATGGGCAACTCACCAAAAGATAGTCTTTGCCTAACCTCAATGGATGATACTTCAACTTTATGGCATCGAAGATTGGGTCACGCCAATATGCGGCTTATTCAATCGTTATCATCTAAAGAGCTTGTTAGAAACTTACCAAAACTAAAATTTGAAAATAATTTTTGTGACGCTTGCAATATTGGGAAGCAAGTACACGCAAGGCATAAGGCCAAAAACATGGTTTCAACTACAAAATGTTTAGAACTTTTACATATGGACTTGGTTGGTCTATCGGCCATCCAAAGTTATGGAGGTAACTTCTAAACTTTGGTCATTGTTGATGACTACTCATGATATACTTGGACAAGATTTTTAAAACATAAAAATGAAGCATTTGACCACTTTGAAATTTTGAGTAAAAAGATTCAAGTACAAAAAGGTTGTCCCATTATTTCCATCTGTACGGATCATGGTCGGGAATTTGATAATGAAGTACAATTTGGAGCATTTTGTGATGCTAATGGTATCACTCATAACTTTTCGGCTCCTCATAATCCACAATCAAGTTGGGTAGTTGAACGTAAAAACCGAACTTTACAAGAAATGAGTAGAACCATGCTTAATGAACAATCAATCCCTCAAAAGTTTTGGTGTAATGCCGTCGACCCCTCCACCTATATCTTAAATAGGATCTTAATTAGACATTTCCTCAGAAAAACTCCTTACGAGCTTTTCAAAGGTAAAAATCCCTCCTTAGAATATTTTAAAGTTTTCGGTAGTAAATGTTTCATTCTTAATGCTAAGGACTATCTCACCAAATTTGACCTTAAATCTACCGAAGGCGTATTCCTTGGTTACTCTCCTAATAGTAAAGCATATGTAATTCTAAATAAAGAAACCATGAGGATCGAAGAATCTCTAAATGTAAGATTCGACGAAAGTCCACCTCCAAAGTCATCACCTCTTGTAGATGATGATATAATTGAAAGTCAAATCATAGAAAACCAAATAGAAGACATAGAAATCAAGGAAAATGAACCATTAAACAAAGAAATTGTGAACATCAAAGAATCTAAAGGCCATCCCATCGATTCGGTCATAGGAAATCTTAACGAAAGAACCTTAAGATCTCAAGTCCAAAATCAAAGTAACTTATTTTGTTTCGTGTCCTCCATAGAATCCAAAAATGTCAAAAAAAGCCATACAAGACGAAAGTTGGACTATGGTTATGCAAGAATAATTAAACCAATTTAAAATAAACGATGTTTGGAGTCTTGTTCCTCCACCCGATAACCAAACCATAATTGGTACTAAATGGGTCTTTAAAAATGAATTAGATGAAAATGGTATCGTATCTAGAAACAAAGCTAGACTTGTTGCACAAGGATACAACCAACAAGAAGGAATAGATTTCGATGAAACCTATGCTCCTATAGCAAGATTAGAATCTATAAGAATCCTCCTTGCTTATGCTTATGCACATGACTTCAAGGTTTTTTAAATGGACATCAAAAGTGCTTTCTTAAACGGTTTTATAAACGAAGAAGTCTATGTCGCTCAACCTCCAAGCTTTGTCGATTTTGAAAAACCCAACCATGTCTTCAAACTCAAAAGGCTCTTTATGGTCTTAAACAAGCACCCAAAGCTTGGTATGATAGACTCAAGGCCTTTCTTCTTGACCATATGTACACCATGGGCTTGGTAGATAACACTCTATTTACCAAGAAAAAGGATTCACATATCATCATTGTCTAAATTTACGTAGACGACATCATCTTCGGATTAACTTGTCAAGACCTTTATGATGATTTTTTCAAAAATCATGCACGACGAGTTCGAGATGAGCATGATGGGTGAATTAAATTTCTTCCTTGGTTTAAAATCAAACAAATAGAAGATGGCATCTTTTTCAACCAATTCAAATATATCAAGGAAATGCTCAAGAAATTTGGCCTATAAGACTTCAAACCAATCAATACTCCTATGTCATCCGAAACCAAACTCACCCGGGACAAAGACGGGGAATCCATTGATGACATAAAGTATCGTGGCATGATTGGTAGCCTTCTCTACCTAACGGCTAGTCGTCCGAACATCATGTTTAGTGTTTGTCTATGCGCCCGTTTTTAAGAAGATCCTAAAACCTCTCATCTTGAAACAGTAAAAAGGATTTTTAGATATATTAAGGGAACAACACACTTAGGTTTATGGTATCCTAAAGGAACGGGTGTAGAATCTATTGTTTACACATACTCCGATCACGCGGGTGACTATGTCAATCACAAAAGCACAAGCGGTGTGTGCACATTCATGGGATGTTGCCTCACATCGTGGTTCTTCAAGAAACAAACCGCCTTAGCCATTTCCACCACCGAAGCCGAATACGTCTTCGCCTAAAAAGCTTGCCAAAATAGCTTTGTGGATGAAACAAGCTCTAGTAGACTATGACATAAAATTAGATGACATACCTGTCCTTTGTGACAATAAAGGTGCCATCGACCTTAGTAAAAACCCCGTTCTCCACTCTCGTACCAAACCTATAGAAATCCGACATCACTTCCTTCGTGACAATGTCCAAAAGGGAAACATCTCAATTGAGAAGGTCTCCTCCGAGGACAACATTGTCGATATCTTAACTAAATCTCTCAAAAGAGAACCCTTTAATCTTTTTAGACCAGGTCTTGGTCTCATGGAACCAAACACCTAATTAACCACCAAGGTACGTATTTTTTTCTCCTTCTTTCTGAGTCTAAGAATCTATTTATGCACTCAAACATAAAACTTTCCAGGAGATTCACTTTGCTTTTCATAGCACTTCAGAGGAGATCAAACTTTTCGTGAGAATTATTTCCAAACATCTACCATATGTACTTATATTATAGTATGTTACTATATTGTAGATTGGTGCACACAAAATTCTTTTTGCATTTAAAAATCTCACAAACATTTCATCTTTTAAAAACCTTCTCACAAACTATCAAAAACATTCATCTTTTAAAAACATTCTCACAAACTAGGACACTCACAAAATTTTCTAAATTGCTTAATACAAAATAAAAACGTTTTCATCATGCACCATATGCCTCTTGAATGAGAAACAGAATGTATAATCAATATACATTTTCGAGCACATTCAATCGTAGCAACATCAAACCAAGAAACTTTGGGTTATCTCATATCTATATTTTCTTTTGTTTTGAGTCGAGATAATCGCACCTCCACATCGTTTCATATAGGCACACACTAGAACATAAACTTTCTGCAACATCTGATGTTGCCAGTTTCATTGAAAAACAAAGACGGTTCCATTCTGCAAATGGAACTGGCAACACTGTGCAGCATTTTTTAATATGAATTTTAAACTTCAAACACAACTTTTTCCCACCAATTTCACCGTATACCAGATGATAGACTTTAGAAGTTGACCTTAGGGATATCTAATGATTAGATTTTTACCAAAATAAGAAGTAATGCATTTACTCTTCTAAAATGTTACACAATAAATAGATGTCTAGTCCCAAACACTACTTCACCCACCCCTTTCAAGAAATCCACTAAGAGTTACAATGCCTAAATCAAAGAAAGACAAGAAATCAGCAAACAACTTCAAACGTACCGCTAGAATTAGTGTCCGAGCATGTTGCTTTGAGAATCCTCATCCTGCATATCCATCTTACCAAACACTATCCCCTCCAACCGACTACCAAATGGTCCCTCTGTCAACTCCAAATGTCTCCCCACTCTTTCCTATCTCATCTCCAAGAATCTTCCCAAGCAAACTATTGAACACTCTTAAGTCAACCCCACCTCCTTTGACCTCGCCTCTACTGGCACCAACTCAACCATCCAAAACCTCCTCCTCTCTAGCCATAAACTTAGACCCCGTTGAGCTCATCTTCTCATCTCCTCCCACATCTCCTCACCCCTTTTTTGATTCCCTTAAAGATCTACCTCTAAGAACCACTAATCCTCCTCCTCCTCGACTGTTATTCGAATCAATCGAATGCTTGGCCAATCAACCACCGCCTTTTCTGGCCATAGAACCTCCTCTCCCACCATTGCCACCACAACTTCTGCCTCTAGGACCCAACAACCCCTTCCTTATGATCACTCATGAAATGTTTTGCGAGCATTATCAACGCACTCAAATCATTATCAACGACCTTCGTGACGAGATAAGGTTTATCCTCAATCACATTCTCGATCGCCTCAATGTCCTCTCCCACAACTTCTAGGCTAGCTTAATATAGGATCAAATAAAATGTAACCTTAATTAAGATCATTACGTTGCTCTTAGTTTTATCTCATCTATGTCTCGATCATAATGATCAATAATTGTATTACAATGAATAATAGTTGTTGAAAATTCTTGTTTTGTGTATTAAATTTCTGCATAAAACTTCTTATTATATTCATTCTAACCAAAATTTTAGAAATATCAAAAGCTTTACTTTGTACCTAGTTTCCGGTTCCCCCGACACCAAAGCCGATTCCATCAATGGAGCAGAACCGTCATTGCCGGTTCTACAGTGGCTATTTTTTTGTTTTTTGCCTCTAACTTGTGTTTTGTAGGTACTCCTAAAGCAAGGGGAGCTCATACCAACTTAACTAACACATTTGTTTTATAACATTGCATCACCTTTGATGACTTCTTCTCTTTAAAAAGGGTGCTTCCTTTAAGGGGGAGCATTGCATATCAGATAAAACCGATACAACTCAATCTTGATTATGATTCACTATGGATTACTCTAGCATTTATTTTCTTATGATTAGCATTACATTCCTAATCTTTTTGTTTCAACAAAAAGGGGGAGAAGGGAAGTAAAATTGAACTTAACTTAACATTTGCAAATAAAGTCTATGTCCTACTTCCATTTAGTTAGTTTACTCTCAAACAATTTTTTGTTTTGTCATCAACAAAAAGGGGGAGATTGTTAATACAAATAAACCGGTAAAAATGTTTATTTCTATTTTACGATCTTACTATGTTTTGTTGATAACAACTCACAAAATCGTATCAAGTAAACCACCTAGATCACAAAGCATTTTATACCAAAAACAATTTTATAAAATATACACCTTTCTATTTTTAGTAACTTAGAATTATAATTTACATAACTTGTAAATAAATCTTCAATTGTTTTTACATCATTGATGAAATAATCACCCTACCATATCTTAGGGTAATCTACCAAGATTACATATAATCTTTCAAGATTTGGCAATCAAAAATTCGGATTTTGTGTCAGGCTGCCGGTTCCTTTGTGTAACACAGCCGGTTCCATTCAAGCTAAAGAACTGGGCTACTAGACATGCCGGTTCCTTTAACTTATACTGGCCGGTTCCATTCTACAATAGAACCGGCGGAACCGGGCTACACTGCAATTTAGGCATATAAATACCAAGCCATTTCTCATGTTTTATTCACCCATTCTTTCATTACTAATCTCTCTAATCTACAGATCATTCTCTTCTCTATAGTTTTTGTTTAGTTTCTTTTAGCATTTGTAGGCAATTCTCTTCAAATAAGAAATTGCCAAACACCCCTTGAGACGATCAAGTTACAAGTATCTTGCTTCGCATCTCCATTGCATTATCAAGATCAAATTTCTGAATCTTGTACATCATATATTAGTTGTAGTTGTATTCATCATCTTTGTAAACCAAGTGTAGTGGTGTTGGTGTGATTCTACCTTGTGAAGAATCTGGTATTTAGCTTTGTACCATTAAAAGGTGTATGCAATGTTGTGAGGCTTCTCCGCTGGTTGAAAGAGTTTGGTGACTAGTTTTTACTAACTCTCGAGTAGGTGACTCAGGGAGTGGAGTAGGGCAAGGAAGGTGTCCTTGTAGCCGAACCACTATAAACGCTTGTCTCTTGGTTCTATCTCTCTAACTCTTAACTTTTTGCATTTCATACTCATTTAGATTATTAACCAAACACTCAAACTTCACATAAGATTTCAAAGAAGCAAATTTTAAAACGGTAAAACTATTCAACCCCCTTCTAGTTTTCCACAATATTATTGTAAATAAGGACAAGTAGCGTTCTAATTATCCTCCCCTTACTTGAGATATACAACGCCCACGTTGTATAAATATAACATGAAATACAGGAAAATAAAAAGAATTAGAACAGAAAACTCCCTTGAGATTTGCTCGGTATGATCCCCCATGATGTATATATGAGCAATAATGTGTGTTTAAAAAAGCGTCTAAATACCAGTATGACTACAACACCCATAAGATTCCAAAGTATATGTATACCACTAATTTCATCATTCACGTTCAGTACATTCCTATCTCAATATTTAGAAAAACATAGCAATTTACATCTCCAAATAAACGTTGGTTAGAAATAAACTAAAAACGAATGTACAGGAAGTCGATACGCCGTATCCATGTTACTAGATACGCCGTATTGAGACCTGTAATAAAAATAATCCTAATGCAGGTCAGAGGTCAGATACGCTGTGTTTAGAAATCTGAATATGCCGTATTGGTAGGTCTGACAATAATGTTTTAAAATACTGGAAAATAAAAGGGATAACGTCCAGGTTAGCCAATACGCCGTATCTATGGGATTGGATACGCTGTATCAATAACCTGGGAAGACAGACTCGATAAAAACTTAAAATAACATTCCGGGTTATCTCCGGGCAAGCACTTATGTTTTTGGGAGAGTCTTTAAGTTAGACTTCCTTCAGCTTCACTCCATCTTATGCATGCTCACGTATCCATGTGTGAGCCATTCAACCGTCTTCGCATCCCTTACGTATTCAGGTCCCAAATTCAAGACTCCTTTGTAGAAACCTTTAAACTTTTGATACGGGTGTGAAATTCCATTAAGCTCGTCTCGTGTACTTACCTTCAGTAATGGCCTAATCTCGTTGCATTGCTTGTTAGGGAGGTGTTTAAACCTTGGTTGTGAACGGGCCATTTGGTAAGTAACACTATCATTACCGTCACCAATGGTAATTAATCCTTCAAATCGTCTTGCTTTAACACACACTTCCCTACAAAATGGTTTCCCAACAATAACTTCTCCCATGTCTTTATCTTGGTAAACATACATATTCTCCACAACTGCAAAATCAGTGACAACAAAAAAGTTTCCAACAAAGATAAGTACATTTATAAAAGCTCCAACTACATTTTCCCTTTATACTCGACTTTGTCTTTCATTGTTGAATTACAGAACTTTTTAGACATAACATTGATTGATAAAATAGGGAAAAAGTTAGCATTGACATGTTCAAAACCTATCATGCAAGAAAATTGTAAATTATAAGCGCAGTTAATATGGATCTTCCTATCATAGTGACAAAAACTAGGGTATTCATCAATTCCCTCAATCATCTCGTCATCATGCCTAGTTTTGACTATATCAACCACGGGTTCATTAATAACTTCTCCTTTCTCAATTGTTAGACCTAAGTCATCCACCTCTTGATTTCTCCTAAGCTCTAATGGTTCATTTAGATCATTTAGTTCAAGAAAATCTCCAAATTCAGGGTCTTGTGATCTATCTAAAATCAATGCTTCGCCCTTTAGCCTAACTTCTAAATCAAGCTCCATTCGCTCACTTAGTCCTAACACATAAACCTTTTTAATTATGTTACTAGTATGATTATCGCTTTTAAACACTATCTTGTCATTCCCAATTCTTAAAGCAATTTTTCTTTCAAATACGTCAATCTTAGCATGAGTAGTTGATGTGTTGTTGTGCGTAGGTCAATGTTTTAAAAATCGCGCCTAAGGCGCGCCTACTCCCTAAATTCCTCGAGGCTCCAGCCTTTAGGATTTTTTTAGATCGAGGCTCACAACATGCATAAATCCTATAAAAATCGCAGCGCCTTGGGATTTTGCGCCTTGGGACTAGTCGCGCCTAGCACATGTAACGGGTTTTGGGCCTTTTTATCTTAATATTGAGACACAAATACAAAATCACATGGGCCTTTATATATAATCTACTAAATAATAACTCTAATAAAGAAAATTAAATACATATAATATAGTGAAACAAGCGCCTCCAATTTTCTTCATATTCCTCTATTTATTAAACTTCTCTTTCTAATTTGACACATATGTAATCACTTCATGTCATATGTATATTGTATACTTTTTGAAGAGGCTTCTTGCAAGTTACAAACCAAAAACTTAGATCCAATGATGTGAGTCGAACTATAATATTATGAGGATGTACCAGCAAGGAAGGGTCAAAGCCACGTAGACGAGTTAAACTATAATCTTAGATCCGGTGATGGTTATGCTAGTTTAGGCTCAATGGGAAAGGAAAGGGGATGGTCTAGTTCTATACAAAACCTTTGGATGAAGATGATGACATTGTAGTTTTAGAGAATAGTAAAACTAAAGAAGAAGATGTCAAGGAGGATGAATCTGATCACAATAAGGAGCGATACACATTTGAAGATGATGATGACGATGGGGAATTTTGTTGGGATTCTTGATTTGATGAGACAATGTAAATAAAAGAATGAAACAAAAGGACTTAAATGCAAAAGAAGAATTCTTCAAAAGATGGAAGATTTTGAAGATTTCAGAAGATCTCCTTAAGAAGATAAAGATACAGAAGATAATATTATATGTTAGGAAGATATTATTTGTTCTTATCTTTTGTAATTTGTTCTTATCCTTTGTAAACCTAGATATCTCTTGTATATAAAGGAATATCAGGCATATGGTTAAGCATCGAGAAAACATAAAACTCTCCCAATAAGAGTCTAGAAAAACGTGTGTGTGTACACGTTTAGTTAGTAGTTAGATTAATAGTTAGTTAGTTAGTAGCTCCAAGGTATAGAATTAGGGCAAGGTGGAAACGTATGGAATAAAAACCTTGTTTGATAATATAATGTTCTTTATATTTCGCTGCATATTTATATTATCTGTAAAACATATCCTAGATGAGTCTTAAACGATCTCCACAATTGGTATCAGAGCCTCGTGGCTTGTGATATCTAGGATTACAAGGTTGTTTTGATGTCGAATCTATGAAGGAAGAGTGGTCATGTTCTCTATTTTTGGTGTTTGGTTCAATTCGTTGCAATTAGGGTATTCGCAAACCCTAATTTAATAAAAATAGGAACGGTGATCATTAATGTTTCTACTAGCCTTGGTGAGTCGATCGTTTGATTGATGATGAACCCTAGTAGGGATGCATAACACACGACATCAAGAAGGAAGCAGCAGAAGTCTCAAGGTTTAAATTAAGGAAGGTTATGCGTAACTTTTGTTTATGATTTATTATTGATCATGGCACAATGGATGGCAACACCTTTGGCAGAAGGAGCAACATCGTTTATGCCAAAGAAGATTCAAGTTACACAGGTTAATACTGCTTGAGATTGATTACTTGTTTCTGCTGCTAATTCGAGTACATGTAAATCATTAAGTTACAACCGCTTGAAAGGATTACTAGTGTTTGGACCTACTGTTCGTTTTATAATAATACTATCATAAAAAGATTAGTGCTGCCCATTCCATATTTATTTGTTTTTACTGCCAACGCAAAACAAAGGAGTAATCATATCTGTGACAGTTTAGTGACAAAAAAAGTGTCGCTAAATGTTATGGGAGGAAGGAGAATATCAAACAGTGACACATTAGCGACAGTTTTGTAACATCTGAAGTGTCACTAAAAGAATGGGAGGAAGGAGAACACAGTTTAGTGACAGATTAACGACAGTTTTGAAACACTAAAAAGTGTCGTCTAGATACTTAAAAAAAGGGTATCCTTAAACAGTGGCTATAATTTAGTACTGCTCGTTGTGTGTTACTACTGCTGGCATTTAAAACAGTTGGTATGTTTGTGATATTACTACTGTTTAGGCTAATAACGAGTTAGTACTGCCATGGTAACATTACTACTGCTCGTTCGAATACTCATTGTTGCTGCCAAGGTATTACTTCTTCTAATATTAATGCTGTCAAAGATTGATTTTTAAAGAACAATAGTAACAATGATAAGTTTATACTGCCAGTTGAAACTTAGTACTGTTGGTTTTTGGTGTTAGTACTGCCAGCAATAAGCAGTTACTACTGCTAGCTTTAAAGAATAACTTTCAACTGCTAGCTTTAAAGCAGTAATAAGTTTGTACTGCTAGCTTTAAAAAGCAGATTGGTTAATGCTGCTATGACTATTTGGTTTATACTGCTAGCTTTATCTGATAATGGACAACACACAGTTTTGGATCTCGGATAGAACAAGATGCTTCGTTTAAGGGGAAGCTAACTGGTTATGATTTTAAATGTTCTTAAACATTTTAAAGGCTCGTATTTGATTGGTTTAATTGATTACGAAGATGATTAATTATCACCTATTTAAAGTTGAAGTGGAATTATTTGGGTTTGTGTTTTATCATACCTTTTAGCAGGAGGTAACTTGTTTGTGTTTTCAATGTTGTGACGAAGACTTGACAAATCTAGCAAAGGTGTGTGATTTCTTTTATGGTGCTCAATGCGTACATTTGCTATCATTTAGTATGTGTCTCATAGAAGATGAGGATTTTTGTCAAGAGGTTGCGGTCTACTTATATTTCACAGATTTAATTATAAGTTTGGAGTCACGTGGATAGTACAAGATATAAGACACAAGTTTGGATTATTCTACTTCAGCATCAAGTTCGTTATACTCAGTTTTCTTCATCAGTAATCATTACATAGAGCCTACAGAATTGAAGATTCAAGAGATGGTTAACATATGGGTTTCAGGGGAAGCTTAATTGATAAAATGTTTATCCATCAGGTTATGTTCATGCACCACTTGAAGTGAAGTGTTTTGTTACTACTGCTGATCATTATTACTACTTCTAGTTTATATTTCTACTGGTCAGATTCATTTTTCTTATTATGCGTAATGGTGGACAATTTAAGTATTGGAAGGATGGATTAGTAGTTGTGGTATATGATTTGTAGCTGTTATGATCCAAGTTGCATATCTTCAGAAGACCCCTATTCGATTATGACAAAAAGGGGAAGAAGATTACAGAGATATGATTTGCAGCTTATTATGTGTAGTGACATGGCAGGTTACAAAGGAAAGGGGAAGTTTTTGTTTCATTCTCTCAACTTCAGGGGAAACTTTGGCTTTATGATGAAGTTCGTACAGGACTTTGTTTGTTTTGTCATCATCAAATAGGGGAAGATTGTCGGGATTCTTGATTTGATGAGACAAAGTGAATAAAAGAATGAAACAAAAGGACTTAAATGCAAAAGAAGAATTCTTTAAAAGACGGAAGATTTTGAAGATTTCAGAAGATATCCTTAAGAAGATAAAGATACAGAAGATAATATTATATGTTAGGAAGATATTATTTGTTCTTATCTTTTGTAATTTGTTCTTATCCTTTGTAAACCTAGATATCTCTAGTATATAAAGAGATATCAGACATATGGTTTAGGCATCGAGAAAACATAGAACTCTCCCAATGAGAGTCTAGAAAAACGTGTATGTGTGTACACGTTTAGTTAGTAGTTAGATTAATAGTTAGTTAGTTAGTAGCTCCAAGGTATAGAATTGGGGCAAGGTGGAAATTTATGTGATAAAAACCTTGTTTGATAATATATTGTTCTTTATATTCCGCTGCATATTTATATTATCTGTAAAACATATGCTAGATGAGTCTTAAACGATCTCCACAAATTTGACGACTTAGATTGAAGTCTCTTAATTTGTTTCATCAAGTAGTTTCTTTATGAAAAATTATCATGATAATGTGGCATTATGCTTGAATATTGATACGTTGCTTCACTTGCTTGCTTGATATTTTTGGTTTAAATGTGAGCTTTGTTAGATGTATTAACTATTAAGTATCTCAAATTTTATTTTGTTTTATTCAATCCGCATAAAAGTGTGACATATGTTATAAAAAATTAGTGTATTTAGTGCGACTCATATTTATGAATCTCGCGCTTTGGTATGCGCCTCGCCTCAAGGCTCATTGAGACTTTCAGAACATTGACGTAGGTATTATTTGTTATCAAGTTTTACTATTTATATTTTTCCGAATATACCTAAAACAACACTAACGGGCAGTGTACCCGATCAGTTGTAGTTTCGTTGGTAAGTAGGGTATCGATCACTAAGAGCGAGAACATTAATTATTAATTATCAGTATTTTAGTTATCTAAGTTAGTCCTAATTTATTCTATGTTATACCTAAGTTAAACCTAAAACTAATGCAAAGGGAGGTTTTCAGTCTGAGACACTGGCACGAGTTTTGGTTTACCCAGACTAAGATTGGGAGATTAACACACACAAGCTGAAATTTAGAAGATAGAGAAACGGTCAAGTCTATTGCAAGGAAAACGTATTAACCATATTTAATCTAATAAAACGCAAGTTTATTTATATTAGTGCAATGATTGTCTTATCTCGTTGTTGATATATCATTCCTAGATTTAGGCGGTACTTCTTCCTAAAACCTAGACATGCTAATTCTGTCATAATTAAACACATCCGCATAAATCAATCATGGTTGATTATAATCTATCTTAGAAAACAATAATGGTGATCTTATTGAATCCTAGCTCATCGAGACTTTACTAACTTACTGCTTAACGGCTCTTTATATACTAGTAGTCCACTGTCCAGATCTTTACCCAAGGAATCAGAACGTTATTTGTTGATCCTAGGTCACCTGCTAGTCCAACTTGTTCACAAAACCAAAGGCAAAGACATGTCAATATTTTTAATCCTATTATTCTAGATATATAAATTGCAACATGGAGAGCTATCCTAACATCTAGCCCCCTTGGTCCATTTTCTAGATCCAGTTGAATGATAGGTCGCATACTTAAGCACATAAACGAGTAAAAATTGATAAACATAAAGCAACACACAACTTATAAGATGCAATCGAGATAAACATAAACCAAACGTTAAATTATCATAAACATGGATAATACCAAAAGGTATTAGCCAATAACCATTGTAACGAATAAACCTGTCATACACGAACGAGTAAGGTAACCTAACCAAGTTAATGAATGATACCAAAAACTAAACGCGTATTTAGAGTATAAGAATTTACAAGGGTTTTTCTATGGATTGAATGACGTTATGAGACCTTTGTAGCTTCTCTTTTCTTCTAGAATTCGAACCTGGTGGTTAATGCCTTCTTCTCAGTCTTCGGTATATTTTGCATACTAAAATTTGTATTTAAGGTTCGGTATTTATAGCCTTTGGAATTCGATCGATACGCCGTATTGAAGTGTCTGAATACGGCGTATTGGAGTTTTCTTAGAGTGGGGACCACGATTATAATATTCCAGAATATTCTTGAGTTAGCCTTGAATACGGCGTATGTTTTCTACTGGATACGGCGTATTACTCTTCAAATCTTCATGGTTTCTTGTGAAGTTCAGGTGCAGATACGCCGTATCTTCCTTGATGGATATGACGTATGGGTAGTCAGAACAACAGATTCTTGATTTCTTCGTTTAAGCTCCAGAATGCGCGTCTTTTAGTTAAACTTCACCAATTGCTCCATATTTACTGCAAATAACTAATATAAACAATTAAGTACCAACTCATTCATAAATAATGTAAAACGGGAAATTTAGATGGGATAAATGATGTTATAAAATAGACGTTATTTTATGTCATCAGACATAAAATAATCTTAGGTTCCGATTTACACTTTCACTTCATAACCCGAACCACGAATCCAAGAAACTAGAGAGAGAGAGAGAGATTCGAAAATAGAGAGAGAGAGAAGAGAGAGAGATGAGAGAGAGTTGAGAGAGAAAAGAAATTTAGATTTATGAAAAAGATAAAAACTTAATATTTTCAAATAAGAAAATATCTATATATATTTAGATATTTAGAAAATATCTAAAT
>BQNB010031286.1:2752-54111 GCA_026074375.1 Tanacetum coccineum
AATTAAGTTGTAATAACTTATTTTACAATCATATCAATCCTATTCAAAATCATTATTTCATCATTACTTCATCATTTTACTTCACTTGTATGTAAAACATATCCTAGAAACCCTAAATGTACCTAATTTTACTTGTTTTAAACCATTCTAATCCCAAATAACCAACCAAGGGCCATTATAAACTCATAAAATGAGTTTACAAATCATTATCTATCATTAACTTGGCAATGTACAAGAAATCAAAGCCTAGAAAACCTTAACGAATCCAGAAAACCCTAAATGAGCCCTAGTTGAACCCGTACTCCCATTTCTTCAATTCTAATCCGTTTTAACCCAAACGAATTGCTAATCTTTGCTAATTACTTTAATCACAGACCTTAACAACCTATTTCATCATTCCTTAATCATTTATAACACAATGTACCTTGTTAAAACCTTTGAAGAACCCGTCAAACCTAAAATGGACCCGTTTTGCTTCTATGACCATTTTAACCCCTCTAGATTGCTACAAAGTTCAAATAACCAATGTGAACCTCTTCTAGAATCATAGTAGCAGCTTACTAAGCAACTTTGACTTATCCAAAGTCAAGAATGAAGGCACCATGTGCTCCTTTTTGCTTCTCTTTAGCCACAACAGCAAGAAAGGTTTCCAACACTATCCACCTCATTCAAGCTACTCCTAGACCTTCCACTCCTCATTTTCTAGCCTTAACACATCACTTACTAGCTAACGACACATGTCAAGAACAGATCCTAAGCTTTGCTTACTCTCTTTGATCTCACAATAGTATAAATAGGTGTCTCTTTGACATGTTCATTCCAATACGCAACACCCATCCTCTCACAAACCCAATTAGCAAGCATCCTTTGCTCCCATTCTGATCCTAGGATCAATAAATAAGTTCAAGAAACGAACATTTGAAGAATTGAAGCCCACGGATTAAAGATACAAGGCGTACGAGTGGAAATACTACTACCCTAAACTACCCCGTTTCCACCATTTTTGACCCCTTGAAGCTCAAACCCAGGTTTGAATGTTTCTACTTCTGCAAATACACCCATAAATATGATCATAAGATCCAAAATATAACTGCCTTATTTAAAAAGTTCATAACTCAATTCATGCTCATTTTCCGTTTGATCCAAAACCGACACCGAAACCCTAATTATGCGTTTTTCTTAAACGAAATATTATAATGGTTGAAATACTGTTAAAATCTATCCAAACATGCTTTAAATATTGTTTAAAATAACAAATTTTATTGATTAAAGAAGGAATTGAAATTTAAACCCACTCGTTCTTACGTTTTGAAACCCTAATTCGACCGTTTTAGCACTTCCTAGCTTAACGAATCGTTATTTATAAACCTGTGTTGTGGTAAAAAACTTCATATTTTAGTTTAATATAACTTATAAAAGTCTTATTTACATGTTAAACTAAGCTGCATGGCAATTTGGACAAGTATGTAATTATAATCAATGCAAGTGTATATATCGTAACTTTCGGAAAACTTATAACTTAAAAGGACAAAAAGTGGTATTTAATCAAAGTTATAACTATAGGGGTCTAATAATGTCGACTTAACAAAGTCCCAAGTTTTACTTGGAATATCTTACAAAGTTACAGGACCAAAGTCCGTAAAAATGCAAACCCCAGGTCTACATGCAATTTTCCAAACCCTAGGGTCTAAAAAGTAACATAATGAAAAATATAAAATCATTCTTAAAACTTACCAGACATAACTATAATAATGCACTCGAGTGCTTAGCGACCGCACTCCAATATTTGATTTAAAACGCTTAAAACGAAATTATATCGTATCACAATACTAGGGAGCATGTCATTATTAAAGATTTCATCTTGGTATTACGATCTGACTGAGTTTGTTGGATGTACTATTTAAAGTGCCCAAGCTCCTCAAACGTTTAACTGAATGACTTCTGAGGATATGCGATAGCCCGAACAGAGATAAAAATAATTCAAACTCCACAATCAAACTCTAACTCATAAAACTAAAGTTCTAGAGTACATCATCTAAGACTCAACATATTATAGCTCAGGTTGCGTGAAGTGGCTGTCTAATATCATTTTACTATATCAACATTCCCCTAGTAAGGTTGTGATAAGTCGTCAGCTTTCATTACAAAATTTATTACATCTAGACACCAGGTGAAGTTCATAAACCTCGCCTATTACATATTTACATGTTTTATAAACCCGCGAGGGATACAAGCTTGATACAAACTCATGTTGCATACTCGTTATCTTATACATGTATTACTTTTCAAAGACATATACATCTTAAACCAGGAAAACATGTATTTTTACAAGTTATATGCTATCCTGATACACTATTATAGCTACTGTCTAAGTTACTATATGGCCAACAAGTCCCTCATTATCATGGACCATTAATTACTCTTCGGAGTGAACACAAATATTGTGGTATATATACACACATAATAATAATAAATATATACTTATATTATTATATATACTAATATAGTAATATCTTTGTGTATATGTGTGTGACCCCCGTAGGCTCATGTATTCCTAGCCGTATAAATATTCGTATGACTTAAGCACGTCCCAACAGTAAGAACTTTTTCAATTGCTAATTTCATTGCTTCATCTTGATCTGTTACAATCATTGTTGGTTGTTTTTTTATGAGTAGTCATGAATGACCTTAGTAGCCATGTGTAAGCTTATGTGTCTTCTCTTAAAAGCAATCTCGAGTCGACTGTCACGCACTTTCTGTGATTCTCTATCTTGGTGAATGGAACCAACACCATGGCATACCTGCAAATCACATGTGATTGTTATAAGAATCATAACAGTTTTATAAAAAGACAGAGCATGTTTTTTCTATAACAACTTACTTGTTAGTTCGAAAAGTTGCATAAAATGATATAATATCTCCAAACTCCTTGTAGTTGCATTTAGCAACTTCGTTAGCCCAAAACATTGCAACCAATTCACTGTTTTCAACCTTATATTGAAACGTAAAGTTTGGCATAAACTTCTTTCTGTTTTCCATTTTGCTGACTAGCATTTGCGCGTCGCTTTCTCCTATGAATGCATTAACGTCCCTTATATGATTCTTAAAATCATCACTCGTGCCATGAACATATTGAGCAAACCCTTTCATTCTAGAATATAAGTTGTGTGCCCTTGTTGCACCAAGTTTAAAGGTTGAAGCTTTAACAAAAAACATCTTTTCTGCTTGAGTCATCTTCCTTTGTTTCTTTGTTAGATGCTTCTACTCTTTCGGAATCATTTGATGATTGTGCTTAGAAACAAACTTAGTTATTTCGTACTTTCCGGAAACATGATTCAAATCAACTTTGATTATTGCCTTACAACCCGTTATACGGTGTCTTGTATTTCTAACTTGTTTATCACTGTTTTCAAGATCCGATGTGTTTATGTTTATCTCTTTTGGAACCCCTCCCTATTACACATAATGTACTTAAATTTTACAAAACCACTTCTAGTTTTTTGTGCCGATTTTTTAACTTCAAAACCTTCAATTTTAGCATAAAAGGTATAAAATGCAACACATTCCTCTATCGTATTAAAAAGTTTCCCCTTGAGAGGTAAGTAAATGCTCTCAACATTTGGTTTCCAATATACCGATCCTCCAGGTGTCTCACTATGAATGTATAAACTTGGCCTTGGTGTGTTTTAAGGAGCTGTTACATAAACATATGTGATTTTTGTTCATAATCATGTTTTAATACAAAACAGAGCATATGCAAACACAATAGAAAACATAATCACATGTGATTTTTATTCAGAATCATGTTGTAATACAAAACAGAGCATATAAAACACAATAGAAAACAAAATCACAAGTGATTTTTATTCAGAGTCATCTTTATTTACAAAACACAACATCATATAAAACTTTATAAACTGCTCATAATGTCATATAAAATAGAATCACATGTGATTTACCTGGAGCAGCTAGGAGATTTTCTTCTGCATCTGTATCTACAGTAAGATAATCTACATCTTGGATTTTAGACTCAATCAAAAGATTTTCAGCATCAACAACCAAATCCGCTTCATTTAACTGATTATCATCATATTTTTCACTAATCGTTCAATTGTAGATCTGTTACGATCTATTAATCGTCATTAGGGTTAATCGATTGTTTTTTTATTTTGAGTGGAAGGTGAAAATCGAATGTTTTTATGATGATTTGAACGGTTGATAGCATTTAGGGTTAATAGCCGGTAAGTTTATGGCGGCAGTTTTAATTGTCGGTGGCTGGGTGAGTGGGTCGGGGAAAGATGTATGTGTTTTTTCGGGTAAAAAATAAAGTGTGTGCAAAAGGTTAAGCTTTTATATGTCTTGTTTTTACCCTTGGATGTAGAAGGTGGGTGGGATTTTTTATTTAATCACAACCCTTTGATCAAATATAGATTAATGGTAGGGATGGGTTCATTCGATCTATGCAAAGGTGGGTCTTTAAAGATCTCAACTCTCTGCTTAATAACATGTATTTTCATTTAATTTGTATGCTAAATAGGACACTAAGAAAAGATTGGAGGAATCAAACCTTTTAGCTATGGGTCTTAATAGACTGTACATGATGCTTAATAGATTGTAACGAGGTATTAGGCTGCTATGCGTTGCTATGAAACCTAGTATCAAATGATTTTCGCCTAATATATATTTTTAGCGTCAAAGTTATAATTTTATAATCTTCGTAAAATTGCGAAACCAAATCAAAGTTAGCAGGACACAAAACTAAAAAGAAAAAAAATGCAACATCGTACTTTGTGATATTTTTTAATCTGATATCAGTTATTCTATTAATAACCGATAAGAATGAATCTTCAACAACATCAAACCATTTATGTTTCTCGATCAAAGCATCTCTATAACTCATCAAATTGTTTTTCTCTTGATCTCTGTGTTTTCTCTGGGTCAAAATTTTGTCTTCCGTAAGTATATTTAAAAATCATGTTTTGATGTAAATATTTCTTGTTTGTAGCAATTTAGTCCTTGAAAAGCCTTTAGCATATTACTTTTGCATGTTGGTTTTGTGTCGGAACAAGTTTAAATCTAATATGTGTTCTAATTTGAATGACATCCATATAAACAAATTTTGGCCCTTTGGTTATGTATTAAATCAAATTCTTATCTCCATAATAAAAAAAATAGTTTTATATTTTAGAGTAGTTTTAAAGTTATTAAATATGTTAAGAGAGTATTTTGAAACTTTTTTATTTTCTAACAAAAACATATATTCAACTTTAACATTATTTATAAAATCATACGTATGTCAAAAGCGAATCAATATTGGCTCACTTTGTTCGCAATTTAAAGACCCTTTTATAGGTATATTTTTTTCTAAAGAAATACCCCTAATATATTAGATATCTGGTAAACAAAGTTTGTTGTGTAAAAAAATATAACTAGCTAAATAATCAAGACAATTTTCATAACTTTTCACATAGTTTGGGGTTATATTTTATAACTCTCGTTGAAGTAATGCACTGAGGACAATCATTTCATCCGCATGCCCAATTTTATTTGAGTTTTGTGCATTATACTATTATACATTACACATTACAGTTGAGTTTTGTGCATTCAATGTATTAAATGCATTTAATTCTTGAGGGCAATCTTGACCTTTAATCACAACGAGGCTTGTCGACACCTGTGCGTTGCACCGGGCTTAGTCAGTGGGCAAAATTGGATTGTTAAGCTACTTTCTTCATTTGAGAACTGTATCAAACAACTGACCCGTGCGATGCACCGTGCTTCGTTCTTGGGTTAAATCGTACTTTTACTTCTACAAAGTATTTTTTTTCTTTATTAAGTTACGTCATTCGTTGAACATGGGTAGTGTTCACCCAAAGATTGATCCAGTCACTCACTGGTTAATCCCTTTATCCATACGAATCCTCTTATTAATCTAATGCAATAATATAGATTCACCAAATAGTAAAATAACAACTTTGTTTATGTTTAAATATCATGGAAACGTGTTGTCGAGAAAAGCGATATCGATATAGTTTGTGCTCCTATGAAATTAGAAAGTCATGAAATGCTATGTAAAAATGGTATAAAACAATGTAATAAAAAAATGACTTTTAAAAAATGTCATTGTTATGTATTGAATTTAAGGTCTATGAATACAATCTATTAGTTGTGGGACTTTATAAAACGTACCTCTTGAAAGCATACTGTACTACTATACACTACCAAAAACATACCATTTAAAAGCATACTAAACTACTATACACTACATGTAGCCAAAGAGGAGTTATAAGTATTTTATACATCAGGTATGCGCTTGAAGCACCAAATCAGGTTGCTGTTAAAGCTGTAGTCATTCTAGTTCAGCTTCATTTTTAGAAAGCTGTAGTCATTGGGTATGCACCTACATCACCATTCAAAAGACATAATACAAACATCTTAGTTCAGAATAGCCAGCGAGTCTCTATTGCAAATGTTAGATGAACCTGTTAAAATGCACTACAATCAAAGAGAGAAGTTCGTTCACTGCAAAAAAAAGCCCAAACTATGTGCAGGTAGTAAAAACGTCTAAGGAATAAAGTAGATAACTTGAGAAACGAATACTGATAATTTATATGTTTATCTTCTGTTTGTTTCTTCTCCTGAAACAAACTAAAAATTCTGTCATAATCTCAATTAAGGATCTTACAACTTTTGTGTAACTCATGACCGAAAACATGGATGCTTACTCGTTTAATTTCATCAGTAAAACATCTTACAATGCAGTTCGGTCCAGACATCGTGTATGCATCCCTCTATAACGAAGAACACAATGTCACCTCCAAAAAACATGGACACATAGCTAGGCGCATATATCATAGAATAAAACGCAAATCAAAATTTATGCATCCCTTTACCCAAACACTCCTTCAAGAATGACTGCTTAACATACACTAATTTGTATGCGGAAAATAGGCAATTAGATTGTTGATTTTTATGCAGCTGATTGCTAGTAAATCAACACACGTAATTATAAAATATAATATGAAAGAAAATTACCAAACTACCCTTGAGGACAAAGGTAGTAAGGAAAATCTTCACAATTATATATATATATATATATATATATATATAATATATAAATATACAATAATACGTATATTACGGGAGTATGATTTCGGTCGTTTATTCCCTAACATTTAATGAAAATGAAACCACGTTTGCTGTTCGGACATGATTTAGAATTGGTAACCCAAGATAGTTTTGATTATCAATATGTATAACGAATTAAAAACAATTAAAATTAGCAAATGATAACAATTAAGTACGAAAACAAATAACGGGAAATCAAACTTTAACTAAAAACGCAAACGTGAACCTAAATGGTAATTAAAAAACCCTAAATTCCAAATAAACCTAACATGAAATTTCTTTTAATAGACTCTATATGACTAAAAAGTAAGTTTTCAAAGAAAATTAACTAGAACAAAAAGGAGTTGAATGAGTAAAAAACTCGAAAAATGTAAACAGAACGAATCTCGTTCTTTAAAAATGTCCCGATAAAGTCTATGCCCCCAATACATCAAAGATTTCAACACAAGATTGATAAGAATTTTGGTGGCATCTTAACACGTTGTGCAATTTTCGCCGCCCCCTGATGTTGGCATGATCACATTTTTGACTAACTCATGGCATCTATGTAGATTGTGGTCCAATAAAAATCCTGAGTCAAAAAACCTTTTTTTGGCGGTGTAGTTTTGGCCCGGTAATGTCCCCCAGTGGGTCCATAATGGCACGTTTTGTGAGGATGTCACAACTTCTTGGCCCGAAACACTCGCCGGACCACATGATCCGCACAGGTTTTGAATAGAAAAGGTGCTCCCAAAATAGTGCTTTGACATCTCCATAAAGCAAAGGTAATTAACTGATTTTAATAGTTTAAGTATATAAATGATCAATTGAGCTCAAATCTAAGCTTAGAGACTTAGATGAGCTTATGAAGAGCTTATGAGTGATTTGAGAGCTTATAGAAGAGTAGAGTAAATAAAAACAGATTTTATAAGGTAAACTTTAATTTTATTCATTAAAAATAGATTACAAAGCTTGAAATTTAAACTACAAAAGCTTAATAAGAAATTACATTTAAAAAGAAAGTTACATAAGCTAAAATTCTATAAGCTACTAAAAACTAAAAACAGGGAAAAAGAAGATTATCTTCATGTGTGTGAGTGAGGTCTTTATATAGCACTTGAGAGAAGCTTCTAGGCTCAAATTCTGATATATGCTCCCTTTCATCCTGGCCCTTCATTTATTAGCAATGATTGGATCACAGTTTATATCCGTTGGATCAATTTGGAGAGCACACGGATTGCCAGCGTGGAAATCTGTGATTTGACCCTTTGTGCTTCTTTTGCAAAGGAATTAGTGTAAAAATCCCATCCTTGTGTGTCTCTTGTCAGTCCCACGTGTCCAATCTTGTGGGTTTCCACCAATGAGAGCATCATGTGACGTTTTCTTTTGCCAAATCATAGCTTGGTACTTGAATTGCATAGCCACGTCCTTAATTTTAATTACCCCTTTGATTTTGTCTTGGGGTAAATTGAAGAAGAAGATAAATAGTAACAACAACTTTTCGCGCGTTAAAATTATAACAGGGGTGGGTGTTTGACTCAGGGAAAACGGGCTTTGACCTGGGTTTTTATAAAAGAAATGGATTGGGTCGGGTAAATTGGTTTCGGGCTTGGGTTTATATATAAAAGTTAACGGGTGTTAACTCTTTATATATTAAAGAGTTAACACCGTTAGGGTTTAGGGGACCATTTTTGCAATTTGGTTTTCTTTGAGGGACTGTTTTGGGAATTTTTGGGATTTTTGTCTTCATATGGTTGACTTTGGTTGACCAAGGGTTGACTTTGAAAGCATTCTTCCGGCTCTTGTACACTCTTTTCCGTTCCCGTGTTCGTGTTTGTCCGGTTTTGACCGTTTTCTTGAGATTTTTGCAATATCCGTACTACAATCTCAAAGGACAAAGCAGCAATATACAAGCTTTTAAGCATAATTTTGTCTTTTTAGGGCCATTTTTGATATAAAACGGATATGTGATTTCACACATATCACCCTCATAAGTTTTTGATGTATCCTAGATTTATCCAAATTTGTTTAAACAAGCAAAGGAGACTTCTTAAAAACCACTACACAAGAACTATCCCACATCTTGTACTTACTCATAAAGATTTTAATTAACATGAAACGGTTACAAGGGGTTAATTTTGGTGATGACTGTCCTTTTTTTTTCTTCCATGATCACGGCTCCTGACACTTCTCCCTCAAGAATCCATCACTTCTCCACCCTTATCATCGCAATTTACATCCTGTAGTCCCTTCAACTTCACCACCAACCCATCACAGAACTTCACCTACTAAAGAGGAGCCTGCTCCAATTCCTTATGAATCACCTCTCTAAAGTGTTCACTCACTTAGACGTGATGAGGGTAGTGTGTCACTTAATGAATTGATGGTTTTGGTTACTCGGTTGAATAATAAAGTTGGAGGCTTGGAGAATGAATTAAAGAACACCAAGAAGGTTTATGGTACTGCTACTACCAGGCTAGCCAAAAGAGTGAAGAAGTTGGAAATGCAAGTCAAGACAGGCAAAGCTAGTAGAAGAGCAAATATAGTTCTTTCAAAAGATGAAGCTATAGAGGAGGATTCTTCCGAACAAGGAAGGAGTTTTATTGAAGAATTAGACATGGATGCTGATATTTCTTTAGTTCCTCTACATGCAGAGATTCAAGAGAAGATAAGTGATGAAACTGAGGTGTTACTAGAAGAAGAAGAAGCTATTGAGATTATACAAGATCAAGGAAGTGGTGAAAAAGGGGAACAAGAGGTTTCTACTGCTGACACTGCACTTAATACTGCCAATGTACCAATTAGTACTGCCAGTGAAACTCCTCAGGTTAGTACTGCTGTTGGAAGTTTGGTATATTTTAGAATTAGTGAAAAAAAGGCGAAAGATAAAGGCAAGGCAATCTTGATTGAAGATGAAGCTATTCAAAACAAGTCCAAGAAGCAAGAGCAAGAAGAAAGGCTTGTTCATGAAGAAGTTATTAGATTACAAGAACAGATTAATGAAGAAGAAAGAAAAAGGATTGCAAGAGATGCTAAAATTGCCAAACAATTGCAAGAAGAATATGATAAAGCTGGAAAGAAAGAAGCTGTGACTGAAGTTGATACTGCTCATGTCATTGATTGGAATGATCCTTCTGTTATAAGGTATCATGCTCTTCAAAATAGACCTAGATCTGTAGCTGAAGTAAGAAAGAATATGATGGTATATTTGAAGAATCAGGAGACGGCTAAAGATGAAAGATTTCAAAAGAATTAGCTATGATGATATAAGGGCTAATTATTGAAAAGTTATGGGATCTAAATTCATTCATTTGTGCCTTCTTGGATTCTGAAGAAAGAAGTCTCCAAGTCTAAAAAGATCAGGTCAAGATGTTGAAACAAAACCTGCTAAAAGACAAAGAACTAAAGAGGTTTCAGAATCAGGTCAAGAGCAAACAGATGAAGAACCAAAAACTGATGGTAATAATAGTTCAAGATGAAGGAATGAATGTTGAAGCTCTTTAGACCAAATTACCCAATAATTGGATGGGAGTTTTCTTAAAGGACACTATGCATATTTGGGAAAATCATCAGGAGTATGCAATACACAGAGATATATAAGGTTTATTGAAAGACAATGCTTAAGAATATTTTTTTTTTTTTGACAGGGAGATCTGGACTAATTATGGGGCTGTTCAAGAAGGTACAATTCATCAGGGACTGCTTGAAGCCTAAAGAGATAGAATTATGGGTTGAACTAAAGATGGGATTTGAAACAGATGCATAAAAAATTTTTTAGAAACTTCGAGAAAGATTATGCTGATCCTTTGATTGTGGTGGTCTATTGTTACATGTGATATCATATGTATCTTATAAGAAAGGACAAGATATATTCTGATGGTTGAAAGGACTTAATCCAATATAAATGGAATTGCAAACTTTGTGCTAGTTATCAAGTTAAGAAGTGGATCAACATTCTGAGATTGGCAGCATGAGCTTTGACAATGATGCTAACAATATAGCAAACAGACCAAGGAACTAAAGTGTTTGGAAGCATCCTCGCAGAGTACATAGAAGAAACTTGAGATTTGATGGTAAATCACAAGTTTAGGGGAGGATTGTTAGGATTTAGAGCTTCTACACTTAGTACTGCTGATAGTTAGTTAGTACTGCCAGTACAGTGTTTGTACTGTCAGTTATAGTTAGTACTACTAGTTGTATATTTAGGACTGTCATATATTGTTGTATTGCTTAAGTGTATGCATGAGTTTTTTTATTAGGAATAGATATGCATGATCACTTAATGCGTTTTGTAAGCCCCTTAGGATTTCCTTGGTGTATAAAAGGAACCCTTACGGCATAGTTAGATATATGCATCCAAGATAGAAAAGTTATAGTTATTAGGTAAAACATATAGTTGTTTTGTGAATCATTCAATACATTGAAAGTTTTGTGAAAGTTCTTGTGTTAACTGTTACATTGTTTATTCTGGTGTTAACTGATAGTTTTCGCATAATCTTTATATATTACTCAGGGTTTCTATCATAGTTGTTTCAGATTTATCTAAGACAACTTAAGCTTTAACAAGCTAATCTAAGATCTGTAAAAATGGGATCCACATTAGGGTTTATGTTTAGACCTTAAAAAAGATGAAGAATACAAAATCAAACCCTAATATGTAACCCTAATTCGAAACCCTAATCAAGAAAACCCTAATTTCTTGAAAACCCTTAGTTTCTCTTCTTCTTGTAAACCCTTGTATAATCAGCACCCAAGCTTCCAAAACACCTTGATATACGTAAATATTATACTTAAGAACACTAGTGTACTTATAATCTTTGTAAAACAAAAGCTATGGAAACCTTAGAAGGGTTTTTTGAGCCATGGGTTATAGAAGGAAAAAGAAAGGATTTGTGTGGAAGTTTATTTGCAAGAATGAGAAGTGTGTGTTAGAATGCTTAGGACTTTCCTTTTATAGAAGAGGTATTGTGGAAACAACCTTAAACATACCATCAGCTAGGAAGTGGTAAAGGGTACAAGTTGTAAGAGTTGTAAGGTATTCTCCTCCACCCTAGGAGGAGGGAACAGTTCAAAGAGAAAGAGAGGGCACCATGATGTGCCAATACATAGAAACCAGTTTTAAGGTTGTACTCTTGGTAGTTTGTAACTAAAGTGAGGTGACACTAGTAGGATTTAAGGATTTATTTATGTGTTAATACTTTAGAACCGGCCATAGGATTATAACAAGTGAAAAATGATTTAATTTTGGGTATTGGGTATAATAGTGGGTATTTTTTTGAGTATAGATAGGTATAGGTGCTTCCGTGTATGCCTAAATGTATTTTATTGCGAAACGTAGACGTTTTACGTAACATATAAAAATAAAACATGAAAAGTTATAAATTATCCTTGTAATAATTATATAACACTTGCTTGACGTAAATTTTTACTTGTTTGATGTCCGTTTACGTTGAACGTTGATTTTTAGTTTACGCGATTTAACTAAACGATGAAAATTAAAAGCAAACGCGTAAAACCCTAAAAATAAATAATGACAAGTATTGAGTCATAAAATGACGTGAAAAACAAATTGTTACACCCCCATTAATTATTGGGTCCATTGTTGTTAGGCCAATTAACTGCCCGATAGTCTCTGTATAGATTTAAACATAAATTTGACTAAGTTAAAAAGACTCCCCTCATAATGAAAATGTTGGGATTTAACATATATTATCACATATAATTAAATGTATAGCTGTGAAAGAATGTCCCAAAGGGACCACGTATGATGCACATATGTTAACAATTAAAAAAATGTTACTAACCTCTTGGTTTAGTGAATCGCGTAATACAACGAAGCTGCCCGTTAGTGAAATATTACGTGATTTAATTCTTTACGGATCTTTTATGTTTTTGGTGGATGGACAAACATGTTAACTTGTAATAAATAACGTAATATATGCGCATGTCTACTGTAATAACAAATCATCAATGCATACATACATCACCATCTCTCGACGTGTCAAGTCTGCATCAACACCGACGTTTGTTTGCACGTGACGTAAATCACATAACAAACAAACATTAAACTTGTAGGATGATCAAAGAAATAAGTTTTTGTCTTAAAACTTTACATTTTTATAAATGTAACAAAACAATTTTTCAAAAATCAATTAGACAAATTATTTTTGAATTATAAAGAAATGTTTTATGTGGTAATTATTTTAAAATTCAAATCTGGTCCTTTTTCCCCAAAATAGGTTAGATCTTCACCAGATAATTATTTCACCACAAAAAGACAAAAACAAGAGCGTCTGTTGGGGCGGCCCCCGTAAATATACGGCGGTCCCCCAGTGGCCCCCTAATATATCTGGGGTCGTTACTTTCTGACAGACAGTTTTCAGCTCCTATAAATAGTGGGTCACTTCTAACTATTTTTACAACCCCTTTGCACGAATTTCTTTTAGTTCTTTCTCTCTCTAGATCTCACCAAATCTCACCAAATCTCTCTAAATCGATTATCTGTCAAATTGGTTAATCTTGTTTAAATGTGATCCAATCTTCTATCCTTTCCTCCTTTCCTCAAGTGCAAGAGAAGAACTTTCGTCATCGTCAAGATACGAAGTTATGTAGTCTAGTTAGTTCATTTGTAACATATGTTACATATAGATCGAGTCTATGTCTTCCAATATTTAGTAGTGTGTAGATCCGAATGGTATGTATATTCGGAAGTGTTGATTGTGGGTTGGTTAGTATTTTGGGCCTTAAAATTAATGAAGTGGTAGATTGGTTCTAGCTAAGATTAGGACTCGACATCTAGCTTAGTGTCAGAAAATAATATAAGCGACGCGGTTGATGCGTTTAGGCCATAAAATACAAGGTTTGTTATGTTGGGCCATAAAACATAACGGGTTTGGTTGTACCCGAAGAAGAACTCAACATCTAGCTTAGTGTCGAAAAATAACGTAAGCAACTTGTATGGTTTTCTCCGCCGAGAAAGGAGCTTGTTGACTAGTGAAGTAACTCTCGAGTTGGGTACTCGGGGAGTGGAGTAGGGCGAAGAGGAGCTTCATGACTGAACCACTATAAATCATCGTGTCTGGTTTGCATTTCCTTTCACTTATCTCTTTACGCTTTTATTCACATTTATTGCTTTACTTTATATTTGCATTGTGTTCATGATTGTCTGGATAGTTGCGTATATTGTGTTAATTGTGATTGTGTTGTACTTTGTAGTTAATATTGTGGTTGAGCTTGTATTGTTAAGATATGTGCTAGTTGTTGTAAATCTATTATCAACACTTCTCATATTACATTAAACTTGATTGGCGATTTGATACAAAAGACTTAAAGTTTTTAAATGGAAATATATTCACCCCCCTCTACGGTTTCCACAATTGGTATCAGGAGTTACGTCGCTCTAGTTTTCAAAACAAATGGTTTTTAACATAGAGCACGATCCATGTATCAAATTACCCATGAAGGGGATTAAATATGAAAAGTGTTTTGTTGCTTGATTAGTACTAGTTTTGTTGTTAGATATACTTCGTATAATCGCTTGAAGGAAAATCTTCTAAAAAGAGTTTGGAAATGTCAATATATATTTTCTAATCGTAAGAGTAGAAATGGCGTCTAAAATACGTATTTTATATGCTGAAACAACTTTCTGAAGTCCTACATGAGTCCATTAAGTCACCAAATGCTTTTATACAAAAAACGTATTTTTAGGTCACTAGTGGCGGTCCCTTAAATGTTAGGGCAGCCCCCAAATATATCTGGGGGCCGTCACCTTTATGGCGGCCATCTGTCTGTTTCAGTAGAATTTGACAAACTTCAAAAAATCATATAAAATCAACCGTAAGTCCGTAGAAGTCGTGCCACCTGCCATTTGAAAGATAATTGAGTCTACTTTCATTTAAAAATACTTACAAGTCATTATTCAAAACTTAAGTTAGTCAAAAATACAAAATACTACATAGTAGTCAAAACTTTATGTTTCGTTTTGACCAAAAACTTGTAGTTTACTCTTTTTTTCAAGTCAAACATTTCTAGTCAATATATCTTTGAAAAACGGTATATTCATCTTTTCAAAATATTGATCTTGATTAGTTTTTTAAATGAGGAGGAAACTATTTTTAAAAAATAAAATCAAGCTAAGTATACATCGTTGTTTCTAATACACAAAACAAGAATGAATATCCTTATGTATATGCTAGATGATTATGTGTGTTTACTTTTGTTTCAACTTGGTTAATAGATATTAATAAGTAATCATTACTAATTATATATCTAAACACATGTGCCATGTATGCTATTTGTATGTACTACTAGATTTCTTGCGTTAAGTTGCAAAATTGTTTGTGCATTGCATATAGACATAGATCACTATATTTACAAAGTGTTACATAAACATCTTGTAGATCTTTTTGAGTGTAGTACCCTTTTAGAATGGCAGAGTGGGAATAGTTTGTTTAGAGGGTTGAAATAAATTTGTCATAAGATCACACGTTAAAAACCCCGTAGCCAATTATAATTCCAACTCCCACCCCCCCCCCCCCCCGTTATTATCTTTCAACATTAATGTCTTTAAATATTAGTATTTAAGTAAAAGTTAAAAGATAAATATATTTTTTAACTTTGCTGTGATGCATTATTCTAAACCACACACTTAAATTTTATTTCTGTTATATTCCTTGTGGTTTTTCTAAAGATGTGTGATGTTGTAAAAAATGGTTAGAAAAATCATTTATTTACTCAACAAGATGTCAAAAACTATTCATTACTATGTGTAACAACAAAAATAGTTTTTTGCACTAGCATAATTATATACAATCTTGAAGTTGAATCACACTTGTCATTATTCATCTACCTCACCTTACAAAGTTAAGTCTTAGGATTTAATGAAAATCACAATGAAAACTCTTTTATTTGTTTCTTTTAAAGAGTAGTTCGTAAAGGGTCAGGAAAGATTTTGAATATATTCGATTTCATTATTCAAATTATGAATTGTTATTATTATTCCGAATCTGATTGGCATGTTTTTGAGTATGGTTAGAAATCTCGAATTCTTATTTGTCTATGCTTTAAGATATTTCAAAAAGGTAAAAAGAGTATTATCTTAAACCTACATACTCAATATCACTTGATTGATATGAAAAATTACGACATCCTTTTCCAAGGGCCGATAAGAATATGCATCAGGATAATAAACGCACCATTATGTAATGATGCTCATATTGTAGTCTATTTGTCGATAGTTGTGATTTCCAAAATATTTGGCAAATATATGCATAAAATACACAATGAAGTAGGATTGACGACTTGAATATTTTATCCAAAAGATTCAAGTAATTTACCTTGCAATGCATTTGGTAAAGCCGTCATTTCTGAAAAGCCAAACATGAGCAAACATACAACATATGTAACTTTTCTCAAACAATTCAAAGGCACAACTCAAAACTCAAATTCTCTTATCATCAAAACTTTCTCTTACTTAACCAAATAAGCATACTATTTCTTCTTAACCAAATGAGAAACCTTTAACCATCTAAGGTTAGGACTAGGAATAATTGAACATATTCAACAAACCATTTTTGTGCTTTCTTTCAATAAGTGATCGTAAGAGAATTTTGAATATGAAGACGATTATTATTCAAACGATAATCAATCTCATTATTCAATCTAATTACAAAATTAGAATATGAACATGAAATCGAGACTAGGATTTATCTAGATAACAAAAATATCAATCAAATGACCATAGATATTTTTTTCGTATATACATGTTTAACCATCCTCGGTTATTACATGAAATCACGAAGTCGATTGCAAGACAACAAGATTAGTCATCGAATTGCAATTCACACTTGCAGTGAAGATGTTTCATTGAGTCTAAAGTGTTCAAATGTTATGTTATTAGCTATGGTTAAATTATACATGCTAGATTTAACACATCTGTGTAGGGATTGATGACCTTATGGTTTTCCATCGGGAAAACTCATAAAGCACTCACACTTGATAAGCAAGTCTTGGATGGTCATTTCCGAAAACTCAAAAACCAAGAACCCTTATAATTATATAAGTTCTCCTATTAACCTAATTTCAACACATCTCCCAACTAGTAGGGAATTGATCCTTGGCCTAATTTTGTCACCTCTAGGGATCGGACGGAATATTTCGTCTTAGATTAGAATACATCTCAGTTTAGGTATATCTTCACTATAGGAATTAGATTTTATAATATCTACCTCTTGTGAATCTCTGCTTTAAGATTTTTACATACATGTAACTAACCTTTTGTAATATCATCCTTATTTATTACAAAGAAGAAACATTCAAAAGATCATATTAGGTAAATTAAAACCTTAATGAATTTATTATAAAAAGACATGCAAAGGTGCATTCTTTGAACACTCTTATTATAAAGCATTACACATTGCCACTCTTAAGCATACTCCTAGGTCCTAGATAACTCATTCTCTCTTAACCTTATAATTTCACACATCTTGATTAGGATTATGCGAACATGAATTAAAGCATGTTAGTTGAGTCATGTTAGGCCTTCTATGAAAAGATAATATAAATTTTATCTTTGCTGCACTTCATTAGGAAAATATAGGAATTCTATTTTATCTAACATGAGAATCACTACTGGAGAATCTATTGCACTAGAAATTTAATTTGACCTAATGGTTGAATTTCTTCCAAGAGTAAAGTTGGGTTCGTGATATAACCCATAAAAATGGTCGTATTTAGCCTGAAATCTGAGCATCACTAGTGATAGTTAATTATTCATTTCTAATTTGATTAAATGGGCTATTCCTAAATATGGGCATAATGATAGTCTACATCGGATCGATCTGTGTATCTCATTAGGAGGTGCACAACTAAGAAGCTAGAAATTAGGCTTCTCCTTAGTCAATCTAGACACAATACACCTAACATATATGCTTTAAAGTTTCAAGATGATACTAGTGCTCCTATGTAATGCAATTATATACCTTCATGATGATCTTGATGAATCAACGTTTTTAATCTCTCTTAGTATTAAATGCAAGTGTATTATAAAGGCGTTTGTCTTTTTCTTGCAATTTAGTTAAAAATTTCTCTTAGTTTATCTAAATGACACATGCTCCTAAATGTTAACATGTTTTGCATGACTATAACATTTAAAATTATCATGTTTTGTATGCATCATCTTACATGACTTACGTGTTAATTGTGCAACTATACTATGTTAGTTTAATGTATGACAATTATTATTTAAATGTCATATAGTCTTACACATTAATCTTGTTGATTATTGTGTTGATGCATGCTTAGATAAATATGCATGCTTATATCTATATATATTATGCATCTAGGTATATATATTTTGTCACACTAGAATATTTTTCTTCGCGTCCGTGTCACAAATCTAAAAAGTAAAAAGAGTCGCAAAATAGTCTTAAATCTCTTAGAGCCTTCACTCACACACTCCTTTGATCATCATCTCGCTTTCTTCTAAATCATCCACTCTTTCTTCAAGAAAAAGTTAGATACAAATCTAACGCTCCTTCAAGTAGGTCTGACAACTTAAATATTTCATCTGAAATATTCAAGTATCTTTAACTTGCGATCGCAAACGTTAAAGGTCATATCCAAAAATCCTTATTCAAGACTTGTAACTACTTAAGTTAAAACGCTCTCCTTTTCTTTTCGACGACAACTCCTTTTCTCTTTGACGAAAACATCTTTCTCATCGACGAAAACATTCTTTCTCTTTGACGAAAACATTCTTTTCTCTTTGACAAAAACATTCTTTCTCTTCGACGAAAACCTTATTTCTCTTCGACGAAAACATTCTTTTCTTTTAGACGAAAAAATTCTTTCTCTTCGACGAAACATTCTTTCTCTTCAACGAAAACATCCTTTCTCTCTGATGAAAACATTTTTTATTCAATGAAAACGTTATCTCTCTTCGACAAAAACACTCTTTGTCTTTCGATCACACCTCGTCCTTCTTACTCAACCACGCCTCTTCAACCATAGAGATGGCTAATCTCTTTCCTCTACTATTTCCGCTACAACCTTTAAGACAACCGTATACCTCGTCATGTGATTGTTCTATGAACATTCGCAATGCTCAGTGTTATCCCATAAACTTAACCCATATCACAATAATAATCCATACTAATAAGCAATAAGCTAGAAAAGGAGAAAGGAAAAATGGAAGATTTATTAGAGAGAAAGAGAGAGTAGAGAGTGGAAAATTACACACACACACACAAGTGAATGAAATGGTAACCAACACCTTCTCCATGTGTGGAGAGGGTTCTATTTATACCTAATCCTTCTAGTAGGCGTATGGGCTTATTAACTTGGGTCGGGCTTGGCTAAACTTAGGCTTTGAGCCCGAAACACGAACAATATTAGATTACAATCCAAGCCCGTTGAACTCGACTAGCCTATTATAATACAAGACTTAGTTTGACTTTATAAGACCGATAACATCCTTGTTTGACTTAATATAATTAAGGCTAACAATCTCCTCCAATGTTGAGGTCTCTTTCTTCAAACTCCTCCGTACTACTGATGACATTCTTGTAGGAGTTTGCTTTAATTTATCATTGTATCCCCTGACGTTGAAGATATGACTTTTTTTGTTTATGCTTTGCCTTGTTTTTTGTCTTGTCTTGTTTGTAATGGCTTTGTTCATTCATGCTTTGTGATCTTGATCTTAAGCCTTTATCCTTTTGACTTTGAGTTCTTGAGATCGTTATCTTGCATCATCTCCTTGACTTGAATCATCTTGATTTGACTTCCTTGATCAACTTGTGCTCTTGACCAACATGCTCATACTTGTTACATTCTTGTTTGACATATGTGATTATAAGTCTAACAATCTCCCCAATTGATGATTCTTTATTTGACTTTGAGGCTCTTTGATGGTGGGGAAGATTAGAATCAACTATCTTGACGTTGAATGATTGACTTTGAAAGCTTGAGTATGAGCATGTGGTTTATGAATCCGACTTCGCTGGAATGAGGCTGCAACACCGTCGTCTAAACCTGAAATAAGACAGTTAGCAATAAAAGATGAATATGGCTTTGTCATTCATCTTGACTTCGGTTGCATTAACCTCCGGTTTCCCGTTTTATAGTATAAATACTATACCTGTGATCAGGTAGATTCAAAGAATCTCCTTGACAGGGTTTCCAGCTCAAAGCGTAGGATCTTCTAACACAAATGTATTAGATTCACCATGCTTGCTAGTTCTCATTACCGGAACATCTCAAAGCAGACAACACGGTAAGAGTGAATCAGATAGTTACTATCTTTCTGATTAAGTCGTCAATTCATTTACTGGACCAAAATTGATATCCAGTTATCACAAGCTTGATTCATATAGAATCTTGCAAGTCACCTACCAAGAGCTTGTTTGATGTTGGCTCAAGCAGGATTTCCATCTTCACTGTGAATACTTAAGTATCACTCGGATGTTCTGGCAAGATCTCAAGGATAATGCGTAGGACTCTTTGTTACAACTTGTGAACTTTAAGGTGTTCAGCAAGAGTATTTTGACATTGTGTCCTAATGAGATTTATAATTTGATCTCTTCTTGGCTTTAGACTTGATTTATGCACTTTTGGTTTTAGTAATCAGAGGCTGGAGCAGACTGCCACCTATTCAATATCAACAATCTCGGAGTGAGATGTCAATAGATAACGTGTGTATCTCCGTGACAAATGAGATAAGTTTCTTTTGAGAGAAACCCGAATGGCTGAGAAGGGTTGTGCATTGCATCACTGGGTCCATGATGTCGTCTTCAATATCAACAATCATCTTTGTGATTTTGATAGATTATGTATTGACCCGATTTCTGCCTAAGGTGTAAGGAGGGCTTCTTTCTTTTCACCCTTTATCCATACATTTCTTTTTCATTCTTCAACCCCTTCAATGCTTACCAAGACGTCATTACTAACACCTTGTTGTGGTTGTTCCAGTGTTAGCTCAATCTTCGTCTGCATTTTTCTCTTATATACATTCTTCTCCATTCATACCTAAGGACTACTATTTCTAACTATAGAGTGTCCTTGGGTAGATCCCTTCGGTTCTGGTTGGATCGTAGGACTTATTCCTAACCTAACTACCTTATGACTTCAGAATTGTTGTGAAATTAATAGGTTGTTGGGTATAGAGATCGAACCATAAAACCATTTTTTGACATTGTTATTTTCAAATACTCCCCCTACACATGTGCTCTGAGATTCGAAATTGTTTAGCACATGAAGGAAAGAGTTGCACTTAGAGTCTTAAAGATCACATTCTTCTATATCATATTTTAATCACATTTTCTCCCCTTATTTTAAATAATAAAACACTTAGTATTTGAAATACCAATTGATTAAAATTTTACATGAAAAATTCCATGGGGAGAAAAATTATACTACGATATTGCATGAATTCATTTTCCGGATTGCTCCCCTTCAACAGTATATGTGGGATACCAATATTTATTAAAACTTGACATTGGAATGAAAAATTGATATGACACCACAAAATGTTGAAGACGGAGTGAGATGCCTTAGTGAACAATGTATATTATTAATTGACATTAAGTTTCCACATTTTAATTTCACAAAATGTGTTTGGATACATAAAATTGACATTTATGAGATGTATCCACGATTAGGTGCACTGCCTAGGGAGTTGTAAAACTTCTTGTTGAAGTCTAACGACAACCGCATCAAGTTTTTGGCGCCGCTACCGGGAAGTAGTTAGGTTTCGACCATTGTTTAGCTCAGGTCTACTTGCTTGATTCCTATCAAGTGAGAATTTTATTTTTGATATATTAGCTTTCTTGTAGTCTATCTTTTTTTTATGTTATTTGTTTCGTAAATCTTTTCGTTGACCTCCATGGGAGATGAAAAATCATATCCGTACTCTTGGAGATTACTCCAAACCTAGCCACGAGGGCTACCGGAACACCATTGAGCTCCCCGAATGGAACAATGTGGTGCCTCTTCGATCCGACACCATCCGGTTGGTGCAAAACGGATGCTCATTCCATGGACTTCGGTCCGAGGATCCAAATCAACACCTTAAGGATTTTCTAAAACTAGTGGACTCACTTGACCTTAATGGTAACAATAGGGAAAGAACGCGCCTGCTTTTATTTCAATTTTCCCTTCGCGATCAAGCTAGCAATTGGCTTGAACGTCTTCCAGCAGGATCCATCTCAACATGGGAGGATCTTACTCTCATTTCCTTGCTCAATTCTTTCCACTAGGAAGGACTGCAAAACTTTGTAACGACATCCTGATGTTCCAACAACATCAAGGAGAGTCTCTCTCTAAAGCATGGACTCATTTCAAGGACTTACTCCAAAAAGTCCCTTATCATGGTATCGATCTTTGGCTCCAAGTCTAAATATTCTATGACCATGTCAATCCTGTCACAAGACTAACCATCGATCAATCGGCCGGTGGTAAGCTTCGTGACAGAAACGCCAAAGAATCCTGGGCACTCTTAGAGGACCTCGCCCTCTATGAAAATGAAAGTTGGAATGACCTAAGGGACTACGCTAAGCCGGTCAGGGCAATCTCTTTGCCTCAAGATATCCCGAGTACACCCGACCATCGCCTCATCAAGCTCGAAAATCAAGTCCAATGCTCAATGGAAGCTCATTTTGCTCCTAAACAACTTGTTCAAGTGAACAAAATCACTTCTTTATGTGAGATCTGTAGTGGTCCCCACGACATTCAGTACGGCATGGAAAATTGATGTGTGCTAAAAAACCCATCATTTAAAACCCAGAAGACACTATTAATTGGACTAAAAACATGACATATGCTTAATATTATTGCAAATATATTTGGTTTGTGTTTTTATGTCTTGCGGGTACTAAGGATTGAAAACAAAGCAAAAACAGAAACTTTCGGGTTCGATTTGATCAAATTTACTAATTTTTCGAGATCAAGACGAAGTCGTTAATATTTCCCGAGCATGCCATTGGAAAGAGAACAAAATTACGGTTCCGACGGTGCCTTCATTGCTTATTGGGTCGGCCCGTAACCCATTTATATGGGTCGGGCCAGCCCATATTATCTTTAGCCCATGACTAAAAGAAATGAACTGAGATAAAATGGAGCTCCTACCTCACATGACTTGAAATTAAATCAAACACCCACATGTGACACCCCACTAGCTAATTCTTTTCCATTATTAAGTCGAGACATGGCAAATCAAATTGTAATATAAATTCTTATCTGCTGCGATGGAAAGGAAAATATAAAGTGAGTGCGTATTAAAAACGTAATGTATGGGCACGTGGACAAAATTCATTGGGTGATCGAGGTAAATATTTGCTGGAAATAATTCAATGTGTACAAGGTATAAACCTCATGATTGGGAAAAAGGGAAAATGACGATCAAGCCCCTCGATCTATTCCTCCTATTGGCGGATCTACTAAATGGACAAAAATACCCTCACACTCTTTTGGTTATTTAAACAAGCACGCATCATACATGAAGATGATTAGTTTTAGGATACAAAAAAATATAGTAGTGTAGCTTTTTTACTTTTCTAGCTTATTTCTTATGTCTTATTAGCTTATTCAGATTTTGTTAAAGCTTTTTAGCTTATTTTTGTTGCTGGATCTTGGAGCTTATTAATGAAGTAATGGTTTGATTTTGTTAGCTTATTGATGTGGCTTATTCTCGCATGACTTTTTTTTCTTTTTTCTATTTCAAATAGCTTATTTGATCAGCTAAATTTATTTGGCTTATTTTCTGCTTCTAATAAGCTGTTCGGATAGCTTATTTTCTCTCTTTTTCTCTCTATCCTTCTAGCTTGATTCAGTTCAAAAGAAAGGTGCGACGAGTTTGATGACTCAGCTTATTTCTAAATAAGCCTTTGACACCTTTTAGACTCGAGAGCTTATTAGTTGGATGGTTAGCTTATTGTCTTTTTTTTCTACTCTTTTCATATGGATTAAAATAGTTTTAGTTATTTAGTTTAAGTTTGTTTTGGCTTATTATTCTCATAGCTTAGTTTTAAATTAGGATAAGCTTTCTCTTAGCTTATTCAAGTTGGAACTAGCTTATAAAACTTAAATAAGTTTGGTCTTAATCGTTACCTTTTTCTCATTTCAAAATTTTGGGAAACTATTTTACAGAAATCATTTTCTAAAAAAAACGTTTACATATACTGTTTTACAAATTTTGTAGCAAACAATTTTGGGCCTCGGCCCATTCATTTTATAAGAACGAGAATTTAGAATTTTGCAAACAGTACTATAAGTTGTAATTTTTAATGTTAACAGTTAGTTTGTTTTTATGTTGCTTTTGGTACCGGTCAACTCATGAGGCGCGGAGCTTAAGGGTTTATTTAGCTAGACCGAATTTGATTATTTGCTTTAGCTTTTTAGCAATTCCACTCATATGACATATGTTACTGTCATCAGCAAATTAGGAACCATTATTCTTGACTTTGATGTGGACGCGGGACTTAAACAGTCTGTTCAAGTACCATTGTTGAACATGTGGACCGGGTCAAACTAACGTGATCTACGCCATCTGAGGCAATCGATCAAAGTTTAACATGAATTGTTGTCAACTATCATTCTTGTTCACATGTAAATACCCTGTGAATCCTTTGACTGAGTAGATACCTAACAAAAATACATGCCATCACCTTTTTCCCTATCATTTTATCCAAGATTTTCCACCATCTCTGACGATGTAGCAAAGAGACCAAAGATGTGAAAGATACTTGACTGACGGTTTTCCACGTGCATTGATGATTTGATAAGGTGTTTTCTCATGTTGAGGAATTACGAGTGAAACGTTTTGAGTAAAACATGCTGTTACAATTTGCTTCATCCAGAAGAACAAAGGAACTTTACGGCGCATAGCATTGGTTCGAGATCAGCCTCAAGAAGAGTACGAATCCGTCTATTCGACAACTGCCGTATTAGTCAGGTGTGCGAGCAGTTGACGTTTCGTGTCTTATTCCCCTCTTTTTGCAATTATGCATGAAGAGTTATATTAAGAAATTCCGTGCCTTGTCGTTCGAACTATGATAAACTAGAGCATGAAGTCCTCTTTTGACAAGTGTGAGGAAATCAATGAAACTCAGGTGTTTCGTCAATGACCTCAAGAAGTGAGCCAAGTAATCGGTAGTAAAGTACATCAACAATTATGAGAACATACTTAAATTTACCAATAATGCTTTCCCTACCCGCATTTGACCACATAGTACCATGTGTAGAAGTTGTAAACCTGTCTTTTGAGCTCAGGGTAGTCTTATTGTGAAAAGACTTTCTTTTTAGCTTTCCGCAGCTCACAAGAAGAACACAGATGATCTTTGACGAATTTCAGCGTTGGAAGGCCATTCACATATATTCCTTGAAAGCAAGTGTTGATGGTGGGTCGATAGTTTAAATGAGATAGACCGACGATTCCAAAACCATGCTGATACGATTTGCTTTAGCATTAAGCAAATTAGATTGGGAGTTGTTGAGTCTTGAAGAGTAATGGAATACAAATCTGTGCCACGAGAACCTTTGAGAAGATCATTTCCCTTCAAATCACGGATGTAACAGGTAGACTTCCGAAAAGCAACTTCCAAATCCGCATCACAGAATTGACCAACGGAGAATAAATTATGATTAAGCCCTTCGACGTAATAAACCCTTTTGATGAGTAATACGTTCCTTAGAACCAGATCTCCATAGCTCAAGAATTGGTTGCCATTTTGATCATATTCCAAACTTCACCGTTCCAGAAATTTCTTCCACAAAATTATTAGAAGTTTGAGAATTTCCGGTCATGTGCGTTTGAGCAACCAGGAGTCGACGAAGAATAAATGACTCTACGAGCTGCAAAAGAATTAGAAGACAATGGATATTAGACACAGTGAAACACCTAGGAGTCTTATGTTCCAAAATATTAGCAGTTCTAGATGCATTTCCAAGAGGCATGCTAATGTTTAGGTTAACATTGCCTTTTTGAGACTTAGGTTTCCAATTATACATTTCCCGCGATGAGTATACTTAGGATACCACCAATCTGCATGTTCTTACTAAAACCTTTTGGCTCATATAATACAGTCCTAGTTATAGTTACTGAATTCTTGCCATGGAGTCTGTTGCACAACGTTTTCTTACTGAATGTTAGCAACAGATTGATTCACATTATGCATGGGTTCTCTAGTACTAACAGGCACAACCATTGGTTGTCTAGTCCTAGAATTTACGCCATTGATATAATGTAGAACACACAAATCATGATTGTCATTCAGCACACACTTTCCGCAAGTAACACAGACAAAGTTAACATTCGAGGTCTTAGCATTCAAACTGTCCCATTACAACAACGCAGTTATAGACGATTTATTATTTTGAAACTTAACTTCTACTGTGGTATTCTACTTCTTGCTTCTTCCTTACTATTGTTAGACATGACTCTATCTTCCAGATGATTGCTCTTAAGCTGTGGTCTGCTAACTCTAGTATTGGGAATTACTCCTGTAGAGAAAGACACGCGTTTGTTAGGTTTCCTAATGTGTCCTAAAGCAACTATGTGTTCAAGTTTGATTAGCTTTTTAGGTTGCCTTTATACATTCCTGATGCAATCTACATTGTGTTCTTAACAATTGCAACTATATTCAGAGGCAAAATCTGTGCAGTGACTGTTTTGAAAAATCATAAGACATGTTTGTGTGGTAACTGACTTTGACTTTGAGAAATCTGTCTTTGCAAGAGAATCTGAAAAAATAGCTGGTTTACCTAAAATTGATTGTCTTTGACTTTTAAAAGCATTCGGGATTGTCGAATAACCGATGATTTTTCAAACTTAGTTTCCACAGATTTTCCTTTCATCTTTTCTATGAGTTTCTTTCAACTCACTTATATTGCAATTCCTTTGTCTTGTAATTGAGCTTTCAAGTCTTGAATTTCAAAATACTGTTCACGTTCTTTCAGAAATACGTTTGACTGATTTTCTTTAAAAGATTTGTCATTTTTTATCTTTTCTTTACACTGTTGTAAATCAAGTTCAAGATTAATCGCATGTTTCTGAAGTGCTTCAAAACTCTTTGACATTGTTCTACTTTTGAAAGCTCTTTTTCAAGATTATTACCATTTTTCCCTCCAGTGTTTCTCTAACGTAATCACATTGCAAATTAGTAACTTCATCCAGATCAGTGTACACACCAAGTATTGCATTCATGTGATTAGCATAGTAATATTCCCTTGAAAGTCGGTCGATTTCATTCAAAAACTGTGTTTTTTTTTGAGTTTCCAGTTGAGATTTGAGAGTGTCTACGTCATGTTCAAGAGAATTAAAGTATCTCAAATCAGCAACCATTTCCTCGTTCAAACACAAGTGAAAATTTTCTAAGTCCGCATTGAGTCTGCTAATTTGGGGGCCAAAATTCCTTCTATTATGTTTTGAATGAAAATCGATTACAAAATATGTTCTTTTGGCGATTGTTTGTTTGCAACGTTCCACTCCGTCAAAAATCGTGTCAACACTCTTTTTAATCTTGAAAAGTTCTATAGAGATTTACCTATTTTATCCCAAGAATGGATTCAACAATCGTTTATCTAACACAGTTGTTTTGTTTACGAAAAGACTCTTTGGTAAAATTTCTATTAGAAATGTATGACTCAATCCTTTGACGTTTTTAGGAAAATAGTGTTTTGTTCAGCCGGTTTTTCCCCCCCCGTTGTGGAACGAACAAATCATAAGATATAATTCAACTGATCATAATCAAACGGTTTTGGATTAATCGCTTTAATTTTGATCGACGTTCTTTTATCAAAGACGAAAAACGTTTCATCAGATCGCAGGGGCAAACATTAACGCAAGATTATCATTATAGTAACAACCTATATCATACATACGAGATTTCGCCTCTTTGAGCTTTCTTGAGAACCTCAGGTTTTGCAAAACGCTGTTTTTACAATTACATAAGATAATCAATTGTTGCAAACAGATATGGTCGGTTTTAGTTATACAATATCATTTCAAAACCTTGACTATTGTTTTCTAAAGCAATTACTTTTATCAAGTTCCTTGTCTTCACGAGTTTTGTAAAGCAGCCTCTTTTGCTTGTGACATTATGGAGATGGTTTCTTGATGTGCACAAAGCTCCTTTTTCATATCCAAAATCGTTTGATTTAAATCATTTATTTTTCGAGTATATGCATTAGATGACTTTTCAAATTCGATTTTGTATGACATTAAATCCCCTTTAGCTTTTGCACAATCAATTTCCACCTTTGACGCATAATTCACATCATTATACTTATCTAGTTCCGCTTGGAACTTCTTAAGGTCATTAAACATCGACTGATTATCTTGGACAGTTCATATTTTTCCCTTTTTGAAATGGTTATTTGATGATTCAAAACTTTTATTCTTATTTTGAATCCTCACTTTCACCTTTTAATTTTATCAACTCACTCCTTGATTTTGATGATTCCAAAAATTTGATTTCGTTCGTTTATGGCTGTCATCAATTTCACATTTAGTTTCTGAATTAAAGAGCAAGTCAAATCCGTTCTTGATCAAGATCATCACAGTTTCATCCTGTCATCATGAGCTCTAACATAACATAATATCCCCGATGAATCATAGTGATATTGGAGTCACTGTTTCCGTCAGATATATGTCATTACTAATTCAGTTGCCAGGATGTTCATTTTCCATAGCAAAAACTTATAGTTGTCATTAATGTTATGTACCTTTATTCATTGGCTCACATCAACATTAGTCCGAGAATAGTCCAATAGGATCAGGAGTAAACCTCTTGAAGTTGTGCCATGTACATATAATGTGCTTCCAATTCATGTTCTTCAGACTCATCATCAGTATCATCCTTCCAATCAGCTTGTTCTGCATTCAACTGAACCCCAGCTTCCTCTTGTTTACACAATAACATCTTTTCCTTGTGATAAGCTGCATAAATCCATAAATACGCGTTTTGGTTTCTTCTGACAATCCCTTATAAATGCCCATAAATTTCCTTGCAGTTTGTAAACACTGAATCCCATACTTCTGCACTACCGGAGTACCTACATTTTCCCTAGCCCCAGCAACATTAACTGCCCTCTGATTATCATACCCAGTTCCTCTGTTGATTCTTGGAGAATTATCTTGATTAGCTCGACTAGTGTATTGGAAGAAGTCGAAAGTTTGTTGTTGGATAGTTTTGTATATTTTCTTGAACGAGAGAGAATTAAAGAGCCATGAGTTTGTCAATCTCCTTTTCCTTTGACATTTCCTCATCCATTAGTAACCATAGCAGGTTCTGGGCTCATAATAGGTGAGCAGAAAGGTAACAATTGCTTTTCCTCTGTTTTCTGGTAGACTTGTTGCTATCTGTGGAGGAATATTAAAGTGTTTTGCGATAGGATGGATTTGATGATGGTACACTGGATGTATGCGAGCAAACAAGTGCAAGTGATTAGCAGGTACGTGCTAGTCTTTTAGTTCTTATCTCATTGACTTCATGTCCTGGTTTGCATCAGAATGTCATAATGCTATATAGGAGATAGTCTTCAGCTCTTGACTCTGCTTAACAAGTGTCTCAAACCTTTGCCATTCCTGGTTGTAGTTGAATTAAGAACTGTGACATTCACATTGTTGATTTGTAACATGACACAGATATCTGACCTAGCTCATTCATCATCTTGTAAACCGTAGTAATACGATTCAAGTGAATTCACAATCTCGTGATGTAATTTTCCCAAATTCCAAGTATAAATTGGTTTCAAGATCTTGAACAATGATATGATATCACTCTGTTTCAACCTATCAATGGCCTTTCCATTTCAACATGCATTTAGGAACAAGCATCACCTGTGGAGTAGATTATCGTTATCAGTCCCTGGTGAGTATGATCTGAACGGCTTCAGCTTCGTGCAGTACAGTTGATCGCGTAATGTCCTTGTGAAACATTCTATAGTTCTCCATATACCTCTCTGTAGTTGTTCAGACTACCTTCAGCAACTGGAAACTGTTAATCTCAGCCCATTGATACGTGTATGTGGATTTTGGAGATAATGGTGGATGAGTCACTGTTAGGTTTGGTGTCATTGTTATCTCTTGATTCTAGAGTTTCCACAGAACTGTAAATTACCCGGTGCTAACATTGGTGGAACGATCTTTGCTACCCTCTTCAATGATAGGCATTATGAAGAGCATTTGATGATTGAGATTGAGCAAAATTGGTATTTAGAATTGACATTCTGATGAAGTCGTTAATGAATACGGATCTAAGTGATATGGAAGTGTTTGATTGAGGCATTGTAGTGGTTTTCAAAGTGAATTACGTCATGGTGGGGGATTTAACAACTATACGATTAAACCGAGCAATGGAATTCTTTCGCGGATTTTTACTAAATCAGAAGAAACCAAGAATGAAAAATTAATTGACTTTTAATTATGATTAAGTTGATTTTGTTTGATTGGTTGTGTTTTGTTGTGTTAGTAATTGTCCTTGAAGTCCGAATTATAAGCTCCAAAGCACCTTGTAATTAGTCCTTGAAGTTTGTTTGTTTTGATTAAACGGTGATTAATAGATTCCCAAATTCGGTCAAATACCACCTGATGCGCGGAAATTAGGGTTTCAAAACATAGGTTTTTAATGGACAAAACGCAGGAGCAAATCTCAACTTGTAGATAAAACTCAAGAGCAAAACGCAGTGACTTTTGAGCAAAACGCAGTGACTTTTGAGCAAAACGCAACGAGATAAGATCAGAAAACCAACGAGACTAGCAAAAGTGCAAAACGAATCTAATCAAAACGCAAACGAGTCTGATGCCAAAACGCAACACTCTTGTGGTCAAAACGCAACACATAGGCAAAACGCAACCGAATATCATCCCAAAACGCCAATCAACTGATCATGAGGCAAAACGGATCAAGAAATTAATTAGGGTAGAGTTACTCTTAGTCAAAACGCAAGCAGTGAGGGACATCAACTTGTGACAAAACCGCAATACACAAAACCAAGTACTTCATTCGAGGCAAAACGCAAATGGGTCTTCGAAAACCAAAACGACAACCTGAAAGAAAAAAAACACAACACCAAACAAGTTCAAGTTGGACCACAAGTCCGCTTAGTCACCCACCCCCCACCTCACCTCCCCAAGTCCCCACCCCCCCCCCACCCCCCCCTTTCCCCACCCCCCCCCAACACCCCCCCGCCCCCTCACACCCCCCCTCCAACCGCCCCTATTCCCATCCCCGCTCCAAAAAACCATCCACCCCCCCCCAACCCCCCCTCACCCGCCACTCCCCCCCCCCACCCCCCCAGCCCCCCCCCCCTCCATCACCCCTTCCCCCCCACCCCCCCACCCCAACCCCCCCCCCACCCCCCCCCACCACCCCCCCCCCCCACCCCCCACCCCCCCCCCCCCCCACCCCCCCCCCCCCCCCCCCCCCGCCTCCCCCCTCCCCCTCCCCCACCCCACCCCCCCCCACAATCCCCACCACCCCCCTCCACCCCCCATTCACCCCCCCCACCCCCCCCCCCCCCCCCCCAAACACCCCCACCACCCCCCCCCCCCCCCCCCCCCCCCCCACCCCCACCCCCCTCCCCCCCAATTCTCCCCCCCCCCCTCCCCCACCCTCCACCAGCCACCTTCCCCCCCCCCCCACACTCGCCTTCCCTCCTCCCACCCTCACCCCTCCCAACCCCCACCCCACCCTTACCCCACCCCCCACCCCTCCCCCACCCCCCCCCCCCCCCCCCCCCTCCCCCCCACCCCCCCCCCCCCCCCCTTCCCCAGCCCAATCCCAACCCGCCACACCCCCCCCCCCCATCCCCAAACCTCCTTTCCCACACCCCTACATCACCCCCCCCCCCCCCCACCCCCCCCCAGGGCCGAACTTTCTTTTGTCTTTATACACCAACACGCAATGCATTCTAACCAATAACGCAACCACGAATTATTCGATAATAACCAAAACGTACCCAAGAAAAATTCTTCAATCGTTTAATCTAGGCCACGAAATAAGTTGTAGAAGAAGCTCATAGACATGCAAGACTGTTCTTAGCACGAAAGTAACCAAACTTCATAACAACATAACCACAAATAAAATCAAACCAAGTATTTCTTGTGTATCTAGTCAGAACCAAAACAAGAACAACTAACAAGCCCCAACGAATTACAACACACTAAACACCCCTTGGCGAGTGATACCACATGTTATCCCATGATATAATCCAAACACAATGATAAGTGTAAAATACACATATCTATTTATGCTTAAAATAACCCAATTAAACCCAAAACAAACCAAAAATGGCAAAAATATGATTGTAATTGTGTTTTTGTGTGTGCAGGTATCGGATAAGTCAAAAATCACAAGAAATAGTCAAAAAACTGAGCAGAGCACGGACACGGAGAATCATAAGATACAAAAAGAAAGCCAAAGAATCAAAGCCGAAACCAAAAGTTAAGCCTCAGTCAAATCAGTCAAACAAAGTCCAACCACAAAATTGACAAATCCTCAAAATGTTTTCACCTTTTGTCCCCTCAACTTTCACAAAAGCCCAAAACCCTACCTCAAATCTCTTTATATAAACTTCAAGGAGCCAAACTTGCACTTTCCCCAAAGTTGATTTTAAAACTAGAAAAGGAAGAAAGGAAAAAGAAAGGGACTAAAAGTGCAAAAGACCAAAGTAAAAACAGTTTAACTGTCAAAGAAATTGGGCAAACGAACCCATTTTTACCTAATCACACCGTCTTCCCCGTGTATACACCCAAGGTCAAATCATAGGCTTTTCACAAACTTAATGGGTCAAGGAAGTCATTCAGTAGATCGGTTACAAGATGACCGGAGAGATTAGTCAAATCAAGGCTCTAAGTATCCCTCTATCAAGCTCATGCCACGTATCAATGGAAGAAGCACAAGGGGTGTGGGTTTTTTGTCTTAAACCTCACAAAAGAAGGCACAAAACGACCACAAAAGAGTATGACATGCTGGCAAACCTCAGGTGTCCACAAATTGATCAAAACGGCCACAAATTGATGCTCAACTGAAATTTTGAAAAAAAAAGGGGAAAAAAATGATTGCCAGGATTAAAAAGGATTGGAGAGCAAGGCAAGAGGCTAGAAGGATCCAAGGTAGCCTATAAATAGGGCCTCACCTCTCATACACACGCTATGTAGTTTTTATCTAGTTTTTTTTTACAAGTAGCTTTTAATTTAGTTGTAGCTTAAATTTCAAATTCTTAGCTTAAATATGTTTTAATCTTGTAATTTTCCTTTAAAAGTACTGTAAGCAAGTTTTTAATAATGAAATTTAGTTTTTCTTCTAGAATCTCTCCAAGTTCTTTTTCTAAGCAGCTCTTAATAAGTCTAAAGTGCCTAAATACGCTAATAAGCACATTTAAGCTCTTTCAGTCTAAAACAAAATAGAGCTATTTGAATTCAGTATAATCTTACCTAAACCTTAAATTGTTTAAATCTAACATGGATCATATTGATTAGAGCTTTAGGAAGGGGATCATAACTTGGAAAATCCCAAGGGACTTTTACCTAGCTTATTAATAAGCTAGGGACTTGTAGCTGCCATAATTGGTACCAATCGGTTGTTAGCAGATTGAATTGTAAGTTTTCTTTAATGTCTTGCTTTAAATATTAGTTTTATAGCTTTTTAAACTTAGAACTGCTTATTTGCTTATTGAATTTGCTTATTAGTTCTTATTTGAGTATATATTAGCTTAATAATCATAGTTGTTTGTCTATTTTTAGTTCTCTTAGTTTAGATCTTAGTCTTTCATATATTTGTCTTAAAAACCTCTAAAAAACCAAAAATATAGTAAAATAGTATAGATCGTAGATTAATGCCTTATTTAGGTTGTTAATTTTGTTAAATCAAGTTTCTGTTTTAAGCTAGTTTTTTATCTGGTATTCAGTACTTGTTCATTAGATTTCTCTTAAAGAGCTTTTCTCAAACCTGTCATAGTCTTAAAGGGGTGTTTGGTTTAGTGCACTTTGACCTCTAAAAGTCAATTTCACTTGTGCTATTTGCTTGAGTCAGCTAAGTTTTCATTTAAAATTATTTTTAATAAGTAAGAACTTCAAAATTATCAAAAAGAAATGCTTATTAATATAAGTGTTTAGCACCCAGGGGAGCTTGTTGCCTAGGTTTTTATTGTTCAATAAAAGGATCCAAACCTTAAGGCTTAGATTTGCTTGCATTAGTTTTATTACACTCTAGTAGAGTGTGTTTAATAGCAGGATTTGCCCTAGGAAACCTGCAATCTCTTGGTTTTGCATTTTGTCAAAGTGCAAGCATAACTAACAAAAAAGTAAGAACTGCTGTCGGCAAGTTATACTGCCAGCCTTTGGGCTTTAATTTTTATTAAGTAAAAAGTAGGATAATAGGTTTTTTAAATTCAAGTTAGAAGTAATCTAGATATAGCTTAATATGGTTTAGGTTTTAGTTTTCAATTTACTGCTTATCTTCTTAGCTTATTTAGCTGTTAAAAATAAGAACTCTACATCAGCAGTACTAAGTTATAGTGACTGCTGATATTCAAATCCCTATTTAAAGCCAATAATAATAGGATTTAATAGTTATCTTTTACATCTTATAGTCTAGTAATAGCTTATTATGATAAAGTCTTAAATCTCATTTCCTAGCTTAATTTCCTAGCTTATTTTTGCTGTCAAAAGTCCTTAAAAAGTTAAAAAGCCAAAAATAGTACTTAGGAATTTTAGGATTTTAATTTGTTAATTTAGCTTATGAGTCTAGATTTTATAGCTTAATTAGATAGATAATAAGTAGTTTAATAAGTCCTTAAAGTTTTAGAGTCGAAGTATTTAGCTTTTAAGTCTGTTAGCTTATTGGATTTTGTGCTACTATTGTTATTTCCTGAGTTAGCATTAAATCAATCTAAAGTGTCATAGCTTAAAATAAGCATTTTTTGGTTAGATTTCCTTTGCATTTTTAGAGTAAGCAATCATAAGCTATAAGATCTCTTTTCTTTTTCTTTTTTGAATTAATTATTGAGTTTTTTATTTAGAGCTTATTTTCTAAAACCAAGGTTAAAAACCCCACTTTCTAAAGGTCAGCTGATAAATCAGCACTTATGAGCTTATTTGTGGTTTTAGTGTAAACACCCCCAAAAATCAGGTTTTCCTCCCCGCAGCGGAAAGTAACAATGGGGTGCCTACTTCAAATACAAAAATCAAGATATAGAAAACGACCTTAAATGGACGATAAAAATAATGAATTCATTCAATGTCATTAACAAAGATCAGAAGTTTTCATCGTTATGATCCCCATAGTTTTTGATAAAAAGACGTTAAAGACTTTAAAAGACAAAAGTTTCATTAAATATAAGAAATCAGAATTCCCTCTAATAGTATCCGTCACGGCTCCCTCGAAGCTTATGCCACAGCACCAGAGTTAAAAAAACATGCTAAAAACGTCAACAAAATTGTTGAAGTGAATTCATAGGTTTATCTGAAAAGCGTGGACCACAAGATTTAAGTAATTAGATAGTACTAACGGTACAAACTCTTTCTCGGACGAGGCAATCAGCACAAAAATCTTCAAACAGTACCAATATACAATAACATCACAAATGTTTGCATGTACACAGCAACATTAATTCCTCTTTTAACCTTAAAGCCCACGCTTATAAACAGATTGCTCGTTGCCTAAAGCAGTAGTAAAATCTTGACATCATTAAAAACCACGAACACTTTGCATTCTTTTCATGAGCACGAATAGCAAAACAATTATTGAGCTCAATACATTAACATATAAGCTACACTAAAGCATCATTAAAATCTTTAATCCCAATAACATTAAGCCTACGTTACTGCATATATACATCACGAACAGAAAACCCACGCTGTCAAACAATTTATCAACACGTTCGAATTAGGGTTTCTTACACCCATTACTAACCTGACAAATACCATCTCTTAGCAGCTCTAATGATACCTGATAAGTGTAAAATACACATATCCGTTTATACTTAAAATAACCCAATTAAACCCAAAACAGACCAAAAATGGCAAAAATATGCTTGTATTTGTGTTTTGTGTGTGCAGGAACAGATATACCAAAAATCACAAGAAAACAGTCAAAAACGAGCAAGCACGGACACAAAAATCAGAAGAGTGCAAAAAGAAGCCAAAGAATCAAAGCCGAAGCCAGAAAAGTCAAGCCTCAGTCAAATTCAATCAATGAAAGGTCAAACAAAGTCAACACAAAAGGACAAATCCTCAAAATGTTTCACAAAAGTCCAAAAATGTCCCCTCCTCCCTTATTGGGCCCAGGAAAGCTTATTGGGCCTGAAAAACCCAAATGGGCCTTACCCGGATCATAAAGCCCAAAACCCTAGCCCAATCTATTTTGTAAAAACTCCAGGGACTGGTTTTGCAATTTCCTAAAGAGATTTATAACTAGAAAAAAAGGGAAAAAGAACACAAGGGCCAAATGTGCAAACTTTTCAAACTATAACAGTTTTAACTGTCGAAAAAGGGCGCGAAAACCCTTTTACTATTCACCCGTCTTCCCCGTGTTTACCCAAGGTCAAAATCATAGGGCTTTTCCAAATTGAGGGTCAAGGACGTCTATTCAAGTGGTCTATATCAAGATATCATGGACAAATCAGTCAAATCAAGCTCCTATTGGCCAAGACGCATAAGAGAGGATCATGTACAAATGGTGAAAGCACAATAGAATGTGGGTTTTGTGCTAATTTCACTCTCAGAAGAAACACAACATGTCACATCACGGATTGCCACGCTGGCAATCCGTGTGTGCACATATATGATCCAACGACTCTTAATCATTTGGCAATGATTGAAAATTTGGAAGGCCATGATTGAAAGGAGTGGGCAGCAAGGCTAGAAGCTTCTCTACAGGCTATAAATAGCCCTCACCTCTTCACACACAAAAATGATCTTTTCTTTTCTAGTTTTCTTAGCTTAGTGTAATTTTAGAAGCTTATTGTAATTTTGATCAAATTGAAATCTCTTTTAAGTAATGTAATTCAGTTTTTTAATTAATGAAATTTAGTTTAATTTTGTCATAAGTTTTTTTTACTTTCAAGTTTTAAACTCTCTCAATAAGCTAATCTGTCTCAATAAGCTAATAAGCTCATAATAAGCTCTCAAGAGTCTATAAGCTTTTGATTTGAGTTTAATTGATCTTAATCATACTCTAAACCTATAAAATCAGTTTAACATCTATATATTACCTTTGCATTTGGATTGGAAAGCTTATGGAAGGGGGATCTAAATGGAAGGATCCCCAAGGACTTATACCCTAGCTTATTAATAAGTTAGGGAGCTTGTAGCTGCCATTATTGGTCCCTTTTGTTTAGCTAAAGGTTCAAGTAAGTTTCTCTTTTCATTTTCTCTCTAATTTCAATTTAAATTAGTTATAGCTTAAATACTTATCATTGCTTATTTGCTTAATATATTACTTATTAGTGCTTATTTGTGTTTAGTATAGCTTAATAATCTTAGTTGCTTATCTGTTTTTGATTAAATTAGTTTAAATCCTGTATTAGCTTAAGTTGTCCTTAAAAAACCATAAAAACCAAAAAAAATATAGTAGCATAGTTATAGAACTTAGATTTTTGCTTATTCAGTTGTTAATTCATGATCATTAAGCTTGTTTTAAGTAGTTAATTATCTGGTATTCAGAAGTTGTCAATTAGATTTTAATTTCTAAGCTTTTCTTAAATCTGTCATTTTTTTAAGGGGTGTTTGGCATAAGCTTAATTGACCCTCTAAAGTCAAAAGTATCTGTGCAAACCTTTTTAGTCAGCTTAGAATTTAGTTAAAAGCATTAGGTAATGAGTTTTTATAAAGTAGATTTGAAAATTTAAAGAATTTGAGCTTATATTTAGTGTTTTTACACCAGGGCAGTTTTTGACTATCTTTTTGCTTGTGAAATTTTGATCCAAAGCCCTTAAGGCTTGGATCTTGCTAGCATTGTGTTTAGACACACAATTTGAGTGTGTCTAAGTGCAAGGTTTCCCTTAGGAAACCTGCACCTTTGTGTTGCACTTGTGCAAAGTGCACCAGTACTAACCAAAAGGTTAGTACTGCTGTCACAGTTTGTACTGCTACTTTTGGCTTAATTTTTAGTTAAGTAAGAATAGGATTTAGGATCTTAGATTCAAGTAATATTAAGTCTAGTTATAGCTTAATATAGAATAAGTCTTAGATTACATTTTCTAGCTTATTTCCCTAGTTTAAATTAGCTGTCAAAGTCACAAAAACTATAAAAGCCAAAAACAGTAGGTCAATTAAGTAGATTGCTAAATCTTAATTTTAGCTTAAGATAATAGTTTTTATAGCTTAAATAGATAGAATATAAGTAGCTTAACTAGTTTTGAGGAGCTTATAGTCTAGTTTAGCTTTTTAAGGTTTTTAGCTTAATTGGATTTTGAGTTACTTTGCTTATTTCCTGAGTTTGCTTAAGTCATGAGTAATTTCAATAGCTTAAAAGCACTTCTAGCTTAGATTTCTTTGCATTTATAGATTAAGCTCATCATAAGCTGCCTAGAACACTTTTTGCTTTTCCTTTTGAGCTTAATTTGAGCTTTTTATAGCTATTTAAGTAAGAAAGAGCCCAAACACCTAGTTTCTGTAACAGCTTATTGATAAGCTGTTTTAGGGCTTATAAGTTAGTTTTAGCTTAAGTTTCCTTTGTTAAAGTAGCTTATTTTTGTGTCTTCTATAAGTCCTAGTATTTAGTTTCTCATAAAAGTCAAAAAAATATAAATTTTCTTATTCGTTTGGGACTAAAAAAAAAATATAAATTTTCTATAAGTCCTAGTATATCACATTTACACGCTTCGGACTCAAAAGAGAATTTATGTAAAATAACATTCCAGACAACTTTTTTGTTTTAGCCGAGACCCAAAACTCGACGGAAAATGATCAAAATGCCCCTGTAAGTTTTGCAGGAACTTTTGATATTTTAAATAAACACAGACTTTGACCTTAGTTTTTTGACCGTTATTACTCGATTTTTAAGATCAAACGAGCATCGCGAACAAAGTAAAAACATTCATTTTGAGAAACTTTCTGTATTGGGAAGGCGAAACGGACCGAAAGTGCTCAAAACGGCATTTAAATTCTGACAGCAACCAATATTTTCTCAATATGCCTCGAATTTTACGCCAAAAAGTATAATCTCGTTTTTAGTTCTAGTTTCTTCGATATTTGGAGTTAGAGGCTCCAACTTATATCAAATAATCGCTAGAAAGCTTTATCATATTTTTTACGTCCAAAATCAGCTTTCATAAAATCTCGATTCGCGTTTACCGTCCTGCTAAAACTTTCTGCACAAAAATGTACCTTTTGCAAATCACTGCAAAACTTTATTTTTGACCAAACAAGGGCTCATTAAAATACATCTAATATGACATATAATTTATAATTAACCCACTCAATCATTTTATAACATTGTTTAACTAATCGGCGCAAGATCTAGACGATTTCATCACATGCACGCATCGAAACTAATTCAAATCGTTAAAATAAAATAAAACAATCAAAGCACAGTAAAATGAATACTTACATCGGCTCAATAGGAGCTAGTAGAAAAATAGAATCAATAAATTTAATCGGATCTTTCTTGTTCCTTGGCTGATGCGCGGCCATAACAAAAACAAAACCCAAAACCAAACCGATCCAAGACTTCAAGCGAATCTAATCCAACTCAAGGCTTTACCCAATGCTTGTTTTACGACCAATAACCAAAACTAAGACACCGCTTTGTGTCTTAGCTGTGGTTCGAACCCAAAGAACAAAACGAAACCAAAACCCAACTCCTCCCAAATAGATAGCAATCAAATAAACCACACCCTTGTGGTTTCTTGCTTGGTTCGAACCCCCAACCAAAACCAAAAACCTCAACCTCTCATAAACCTCATTGCATGTCTATTTTTATTACATGGATGATTAAGTTATAACCTCCTAAGTATTATTTGGTTGCTAGAAAATCAAAAACACCAAAGGGTGTTTGCTTGGGTGCTCGGCCGAACCACAAAAAGAAAGGGGGAAAGGAAAACAACTTCCACTTGGTTAATGGTTAATCCTAAACCATTTTTGAGAGATGTTTGAGTGTGTTTTCAAGATCAAAATGGAAAAATGGTGAGTGTGTGTGGGTGTTTGTATCCGGCCGAACCACAAGACAAGAGAGAAAGAAGAACAAAAATTTCAACTTTGAGTTTACTTGTTCTAGTTATAAGGCAATGGGGAGACTCAAATAATCATTATTGCATGCCTTGGAAAATAAAAAAAATGGTTTGTGTGTTCTTGTGGCTATAACCGGCTAGGGGGGGGGTTAGAAAATCATCATGCCATATTTTTTTTATAAAACTTGTATAAACTTTTAATCAAAAGTGGTACTTAACTCTCAAAATGTAAACACATCAAATTAATTAAAACGCGAGTTTGGCCAAGGACAAGGAACGAAGACGACAAGGTTCATAAAACAATAATTTACGATCATAAAATAATAACCGAGACGCGTCGTAAATTCTTACGATGCTCCAAACGATTAACGAATCGCGCGGTCAAACGGTGACTCGCGAAACGTCCAAAAATAAAAATTCCAAATTTCTGTTTGTAATAAAATATGAAAATAATTATTTACGACAAATAAAATTTAAATGTCGACGTTCGCTCACACGAATTTATAAAATAATAATTATGACGTCGAATTCGCGATCGTCATACGCGTCGTGAAACTCGGGTTGTTACATTAGCAATGAATTGATTTAATTCTTCTTGCATAGCGACTATCCAACTATCATCCGTTAAGGCTTAATTCACATTCTTAGGTTCTATAGTTGATATAAAACAAAATAAGTTACTTTGGTTTTGGGCTTATGATCTAAGGGTTCTTTGGTTAAGGTTTCCTATGACATTTTCTAATGGATGGTTCCTAGATTCCTTAATATTGACTATTTCGTCAATCTCTAAAGTTTCATCCACAATGTCATTTTCTAGGTTTTTATTTTCGGTAACCTTAATCGCTTCTTCTTCATCTAAGTCATCATCCACCAAGGGTGATGTCTTAGAGGGTGGAGGAGTTTCATCGAATGTCACGTTAAGTGATTCTTCAACTTTCCTAGTATGTTTATTTAGGATGATGTAGGCTTTACTATTTTGAGAGTAACCTAAAAAGATACCTTCGTATGACTTTGGGTCAAACTTTGTAAGGTAGTCTTTAGTGTTTAAAATGAAGCACTTGCTTCCAAACACTCTAAAGTAATCTAAAGTAGGTTTCCTACCTCTTAAGAGTTCGTAAGGTGTTTTTCCTAAGATGGCTCTAATTAGGATTCGGTTGAGAATGTATGTTGAAGTGTCTACTGCGTTACACCAAAACTTTTGTGGTAACGATTGCTCATTCAACATAGTCCTACACATTTCTTGAAGTGTCCTATTTTTCCTTTCAATCACACCATTTAATTAAGGAGTGCGTGGAGCTGAGAAGTTATGTGTAATTCCATTGGCATTACAAAACTCTCCAAATTGCACCTCATTATCAAATTCCCTACCGTGGTCGGTTCTTATTGACACTATTGTACATCTTAATTGGTTTTGAATTTTCTTACTAAATATTTCAAAATCAATGCCTGAGGGCGGCCCCCATATAGGCGGCCCCCCAATATATTGGGGACCGCCAGGAGATATGGGACCGCCGTCAGAACAGAAGTGAATATGTACACCTTAAACAAAATTTTTCAAAACACAAAAACAAACACCCCCTTACCTGCAGGTGCGACGAACACAACCCCAAATCCACCAAAACTTCAAAATCAACCATTAAAACTTAAATTCAAGATCAAATCAACACCAATAATCATCCCTAACATCTCTAAGATCATCAATTGTAAGTCATTTCAACTATTTCTTTCATTTTGAGTCTAGGGTTCATGATGAACACCAAAAATTGAAATTGGGTATTTTTCATTTTTCTTTCGAATTTGTTCAATTGAAACCACTAGGATACAATGTATAACTAATATGCTTCCCGTAGATATAGGATTTGCATACATTGATAAGGTTTGTCGAAAAATTATTTTTGAACCAAAACCCCAATTTCATTTTGCAAAATCACTCACGTTAGGAACACAATAAAATTGTTGTTTTGCATTGTTAATACAATCTAAAAACGTTTTTAAACACATGCATAATGATCTCATGAACAAATTTCGAGATACATAATTCATATGTATTTTTCGAATTGTTTGGATGAGCAAAATCAAACTTAGGAGCGTTTGGGTTAACTCTTAGGACTTTATATTTAGGTCGAGTTAATCAATACTCCACATTTGTTGCATATAGGCACACACTAGGCACAAACTCAAAACATGAAAATAAGTATAAGTGATTAATATATGATCTTGTTAAATTTACCTTAGGTGACAATGCCTCGAAAATCATCTGAAGACTACAAAAATACTAGAGACTATATCCCTATAATTTCACATCAATTTCGTACTCCAATAAGAGAAAAACTATGAAACCTTGAACAACATTGTATTCACGAGGGTCGGGTGGTTTTTGATAACTTTACGAATCTAAACTATGTTCGGTCTTTGTTTGAGTTTATTGAGTTTGAATATCTTCTTGAAATCAATGAAAAAGTGTGTCCTCGCTTTATTCTTGAGTTTTATAGTCAGTATCAGTTGAGTTATTCTGACGAAGGTGAAATGTTTGTCGAATTTCTCATTCAAAATCAACTCTTTTCTTACTCTCTTGAGAATTTTGCTCAAATTCTTGGCGTTCCCTGTGAAGGAGCGTGTGTCTTTTCTTTTAGGGACCAAATTTGCGCAAACTCCTAAGTTGTATAACAAGGATAATACTACTAAGGACTGAAGTTGTAATTATGGCCATTTATAATCTTTAGGGGGCATTTCTGCCCAAACCCCTAAAGGTATATAACAAAATATGACCATGCATTGTGATAGCCCTTTATAGCCACTTGGAGGACTAATTCTGCCAATTCTCTTTTAACTTTATACCTAAAGGACGAATTGTGCAAAATACCCATATAACATGAGGGACTCATTTTGCCAAATCCCCAATACCCCCATTGAACAACAAAAATCAAGGGTGTAGATCATTCACCTTGGGCTCAAAGGCAATTTGATGGCTAGGATGAACTTGGGGCTTACTCTCACACAACAAACACACTCTCAATCTGTCTCAGCAAAGAAACACAGCAGAAGAGGACAAAAGACCAAGATGCCAAGACCATAGGTCGTTTCTATATAATAGGTTGTCTTGTAAGCCATTTGGCTATCTAGTTTTTAGTAACTTAGTTTTCACCTAGTTAGTTTAATCCAGCAAATTTAGTTTTTAATTTTCCTTGTAATGTTTTCAAGTTAATGAAATTTAAATTTTCTTAAAATCTGTTTTAAGTTCTTATTCTCTTCAAGTGTTCACTTATGTTTCATAAGCTAATATAAGCTCTCATTTAAGCCACTTTGTAACCTGTTTAAAAAAATGACTCAATATAAACTGTTAAGAAAAACACAAAAAAATCCTCCCCTAAAAAGTACCTCAGCTAATATGGAAGATAAGCAAACAATGGAAGTGCTTATAGACTTACTAGCTTGTTTTTAACAAGCTAGAGCTTGTAGAATTTTTGTATATTCCCTGTTTGAGCAAGGGATAAGGTACACCCTTTTTTTAATTTTAGCTTATTTTTACTGTTCATTGCTTATTTCATGCTTATTTATGCTTATTGCTGCTTATTATGATGTTCTATGCTTGCTTGTTCTTAATTAGTGCTTATATGAGTGTTATGGATGCTTTTGTTCAAATCTGTCATTTTTAGTTAAACCTGCCATTTGCTTATTCAGCTTATTTAAGTGCTTATTTTTGTTGAAATTTGCTTATTTATGCTAAATGTTCTTATATGTTTAACTGTTTGCAAAAACCTAGCCTTATTTCTTTGTAAATCAGCCTTCAAAATGGACCTTTAAAACTTAAAGGGGTGTTTGGGACAAGGGTCTAAAATGGGTCATTTTGTGTCCAAAACCACTTGGGTCACTTTGCTCACTTTGAACAAACTTTTTTAAGCACTTTTAGTCAGTTTTTGAAAAAGTTTTAAAGTTAAAAATTGATTTTAAGGTTTTTCTAAATAACCCCTTTGAAACTGTTAGTCCAAAACAGTCCAAGGAGCTTATTTGGTTAGGGACATTTTAAAATCCGTTTTGAGTCTTGTCTTAGTATCTTTTTAGAGTCCTAATTCAGTTAAGTTAAAGTCATTTTGGTTTCCCTTTGTTGTGTTAAAATCTGTCAATCTTTTTGGTTAAGCTTTTAGTTTTTAAACTGCCCATCTTCAATTCTAAATATCAAAGGTTAAAAAATGTTTTTAGTTTCTAATTTTTTGTGCACAAGCTCATTAGGAGCTTGTCTCAATCTGTTTTAACTTGTTTTTTAGACCTTTTTCTTTGTAAAATTCCCCTGGTGCAAAATCCCAACTTTTCACCCCTTTTTTCTTGCTTTTCTTTAATTAAATCTTTAGTGTTATTTGGCTTTTTAGGAATCTAATAAGCTGATGTATAAGCCCCTGTAAGCCTTAAGCTTAGGACCCCCTCTAGGTGGCTTATTTTTAAGCTCAAAGTGTGCATTTTGACTGTTTGGCCTGCAAGTTTGGAGCCTTAGCTAATTTTCTTTTTGTGCTTAATAGCCTGACATCCTTAGCTTATTTTTATGCCTTTTGCTTATTAGGTGTAGACCCTTAGGATCCTTTGCTTATTTTCCATTTTCCTAGCTTATTTTTCCCTTTTAGTGCATTGCATTTTAGCTTTTCTTTAGTGTAGTGTAAAAGTTAAGTCTGCTAGCTTGTTGATTGCTTATTGTAGCTTATTTTCTTATTGCATTAGCTTATTTAGGGTTAGTTTAGCTTATTTAGGGTTAGTTTAGCTTATTAGGTTTGTCTAGGCCTGTTCTAGCTTATTTGGTTGACACCGATCGTACGTGTAAGTTCCTAGCTTTCTTCCCTTAATCTTAACAATTAATGATGATAGTTTGTGCTAGTCTCATGTAGACTTTAAGCATGCTAAACTTGAAATCATTAGTAAATGAAGACTTGTGCTAATCTCAAGTAGATTTTTAAAATATGCCAAGATGGATTTAATAAGGCTAAGTATTTGCAAATTTATCTTTGTGAAGAATACAAGATGAAAGTGTTGTTTACGAATTTAGGAATGCTAAACAAAGTTTATTTGGAAAACATAAAGGCTTATAAGAATAACTTTGTGATTTTTCTTCCCCAATTTCTCTTGAAATGATTAAATATACGTTTTCTCTTAATTTTTGCAAATTAGAGTTTTACTCTTAAAAGTCTAATCAACATATTCAGAGAAAAAGCTTTATCAATATCGTTGGTAAATAAGAATTTTAGTTCGAGTTTATACTTTGGTTTTCTGAAACGAAATTTTTACTATTTGCAAAAATATTATGTGTAAAAAAAAATCTATAAAATATAGTTGGTGAATAAAAAAGATGCAAGTTATAAATCCTTAAGTGATAATAATTAGATATACAAACTCCATCGCAATAAGTACATGGATTTTTTTTATAATTTCATTTGGTCGTTCGCTTCCGATGTGACATCGAAAGAAAGGTGAGGATGTATATTTAGGGTTGGAATCATAATAGCGTATGCTAGCTCTTGTCGGAGGCGTGGCCGATGGTCGTTGAAAGAAAGTGATACCAATCCCTAGCCTAAAAAAGTAAATAATAATAAAGTTGCAAGTTAGAAAAATAAATAGTTAAAGTTTCATTTTCTAAAAACAATGTATTTCTTCTTGAGCTAAGGTTTGCAAAAAGTTAACAAAGCTATTTTCATCGAAGTTCATACGTTTCGTTAGTATTCTCCGATGGGTTTCAAAAAGCCTTAGCACTTACCCGATGACAGTGGATCGCTTAGAGAAGAAAGTCCATTCATGGGGGAACAAGTAAACCAACGATGTCCTTATTTGTTTTTTTCTAAGTAGGTTTTGTTTGCTTTGAGTTGATGATTCTTCTAAGTGATAACATATTAGCCCAAAAAGGCCCTGTGTAAAGCTTGTCGATTTTCATCTATCTATTAATAATGTGGAATTAATGGTTTAAATTAATTTGAACACATACACTTAAATATATGATTTATGTCGGGAAGAGGAATTCACAAGTTTGTAATTATAAGTAGTCTTAGCATCTTTGTTCATAATTAGCATTGAACTTATTTTTAAGCTAGCATGGGAAAAGTGAAAAATCGGATGATAAAGTTATCTTTTAGACACTTAATTGTGCTTTTTGTTCTATGATCCTAAAAGTTACCAATGAGGTAAAATTAAAACAATAACATTAAATTTCAACAATTAAAGACACAAAAATAAATTGTAGTTAGGTAGTTAATTATCATAAAAAAGAGAAAAATCTTAGAAAATGGGAAGTCGGGTGTTTTATAACTTGTGATCTCTTAACTCTCTCATCAAAAATCTTTGCCACTTTTCAAGTTTTTATTTGGGAAGTTTCCGAGATATTTTGAGTTATAATGCATGTGATATTGCTGAGACACACAATCGTATTAAGGTTTTGGGAATTTGATAAGAGTAAAATACACATATCCGTTTAGTACCTAAAATAACCCAATTAACCCAAAACAGAACAAAAATAGCAAAATATGCTTGGATTTAGGTTTTGTGTGTGTGCAGGTATGGAATAAGTCATAAAATCACAAGAAAAACATCAAAAATCTAGCAAGCAACGGACCACGAGATCAGAAGAGTACAGAGCCGAAAGCCAAAAAAGCCACAACCCTAGCCCATGTCCTTTTATAACAACCACAAGGGCTAAACTTGCATTTCTCGAAAGTCATTTATAACTAAAAAAGGGAAGAGAGAACACCAAGGCCAGAAGTCAAAATACCCACAAACTATAAACCGATTTTAACTGTCAAAATAGAGCGCCGAAAAGTACTATTCACCTTTCTATTCCCTTTCACCATCCAGGGGAAATCAAAGGGGTTTTCCAAATTAAAGGGTGCTTAGGTCAATTCCATGAGCTCACTAACACAAATGAAGGGACAAATCAGTCTTTATCAAGGGGCTACTTAGCCTCTCCCAATCAAAGGCCATGTCAACAATGGTAAAAGCACAAATTTAAGTGGGTTTTTGTGCTAAAACACTCACAAAAGAAGCACAAACGTCACATCAATGGAATGACACGCTGGCAATCTTCAGGTGTCCACAACTTGGATTAAAACGGCCACAATTATGCTGAATGATTGAAGAATGATTTGGCCAGGAATGAAAGATTGGAGAGCATGGCAAGAAGAATCCTAGAAGCTTCTTTCCAGCACCTAAAAAAAGCCTCACCTTCTCACACAACACAAGAGGATCGATATCTAGTTTTTTTAGTAATTGTAGTCTAGCTTAAATTTCGTATTTTTCTTAAATGTAATTTTCCTTAAAATATTTTGTAATCTCCTTTCCAAGTAATGTAATCAGTGACTTTTATTAATGAAATTTAGTTTAAATCATTTATAAGCTCTCTTTTCTTGTTATTTAAAAGCTGTCTTAATAAGCCAAATGTCTTAAAAAAGCTAATAAGCTCATTTAAAACCCTTTCAGTCTATAAGCTGAAATAGAGCTATTTGAATTCAAATGTATTCCTTACCTAAACCTTAAATCAGTTTAATCAATCATGGATCTTATTGGATTAGTAGCTTTTGAAGGTGATCTTAATACTTGGAAGAGATCCCAAGAGACTTGTACCCTAGCTTATCTAATAAGCTAGGAGCTTGTAGCTTCCTTAAATTGGTAACCTTTGATTTTCTAAAGGTTAAAGTAAAGTTTCCTCTCTCATTACTCTCTAATATTTTTCAGTTTTAAAGTGCTTAGTTAGAGCTTAAATGTTTATGCTGCTTATTTGCTTATCTCTTGCTTATTAGTGTTTAGTTTGAGTTTTATCTAAGCTAAATCCTCATAGTTGGTTTATCTGTTTTCAATTTTCTTAGTTAAATCCATAGATTCTACATATTATTGTCTTAAAAACCCTAAAATAAAAAACCAAAAATATAGTAAGAATAGCTTAAGACTTAGATAATTGGCTTAGTTAGTGTTTAAAATCATCTTATGTAAAGTAATTTAATCTGTAATTGTCTGGTATTGTTAAAAGCACTTGTTTACTTAAAAGGTTTTTAAAGTAGTAGCTTAATCTTAAATGCCTTAGTCGTAAGGTGGTGTTTGGTTTAAGCTAGTTTGCCATCAAAAGTCAAATGTCAGTTTGTGATTTCTTTTTGATAGTTTTGATTGTCATTCTTGATAAGGTTTTGAGTAGATTTGAGGTTTTAGTTATTACAGCTATAAATGATTTTAATGGCTTAATAAAGCTCGCCCTGTGCACCAGGGATTTGTTCCCAATGATTTTACTTGTGAAATACTGATCTAAGCCCTTCCAAGGCTTTGATCATGGCTTGGACTTCAAGTTTTAAACACTCTAATTGAGTGTGTTTTTTAGTACAGGGTTTCCCTTAGGAAACATGCATTCCATACGTTTTGCTCTTTGCAAAAAGTGGCAATGATCCCTATCTCTTTCGAACATGTGCGGATTAAATCATCCGTAGATGTGTATTTGGCCAAGAAGCTCTTGAAATTCTCAACTTGAGTGTGTTTAAGGTAGTAGTAGTCACTAGGACACCTGCACTTTAGTTTTTTGCATCTTGCCAATTGCATCAGTAGGAACTAGACAGTTCCTGCTGTCATTTTTGATTCAATTCCTAGCTAGGGTAAACTAGGTTTTAGCTTCTAAGACTCAAGTAGGATATAGTCTAGGTGAAACTTAATACATATTAGGTCTTAGTTTTAGGTTTCTAGCTTATTTTCTAGCTTAAATTTTGCTGTCAAAGTTCAGCTTAAAAGCCAAAATCACCAAAAACAGTAGGTTAAATTCTTAGTTTCTTAAAAACTTAATTCTAGCTTAAGATAGTAGTTTTTATGGCTTAAATAGAGAGATTATAAGTAGCTTAACTAGTTTGTAGAAGCTTATAGTTTAGTTTTGTCTTTTGAGCTTAATAGCTTATTAAGATTTTGTGCTTAATGCACTATTTACTGAGTTAGCTAGTTTCATGCTTAATTTCAGCTGATTAAGAGTACTACTAGCTTAGATTTCTTAGCTTTTATAGATTAAGCATCATCATAAGCTTTCTAGTACACTTTTCCTTTTCCATTTTGAGCTTAATTCAAGCTTGTTACAAGCTTTTAGGTGAAACCAAGCCCAAACACCTAGTTTCTGTGACAGCTTATTAATAAGCTGTTTTAGGGCTTATTAGTCAATTTTAGCTTATGTTCCTTTTGTTAAATTAGCTTATTTTCATGTCCTCTTTAAGTCCTAATAGTTAGTTTTTCATAAAAGTAAAAAAAAATAGCAAAAAGGGGTTACCACCACACTCGAACCCACGACCTCACTCATACAACACCAATGACTTAACCAGTTTGCTACAATAGCTCATCCATCCATATCTTGCACCACTTAATCTTTATACACGTTTAACTTTCCTTTTTCCATAATAAGCCGTAGCTTTATAAGCTTATTTGAGGGCTTATTCATTAAGCAATTTAGTTTTTCTTATTTTTCTTATAATCCTGCTAGTGTTTAGGACTTTTCCTGAATTTTTCATAATTTTTCACCTTTTATTTTATTTTTAATCATTTTTCGAAGGTTAAAATTTTATAAAATACATAAAAAATAGAAAAAAGTTTCAGAAAAATACAAAAAAATAGTTTTTTGTTGTATAAAAAATAGCTTAAGGTTTACATCCAGTAAAATCATTTTCACACTTTTTAGATCTTAAATTTCATTTTTAAGCTTTTATTTTAAACTTTAAAAATAGGATTTTAATAAATAAAATAGTTAAAAATAGTTTTCTTTGCTTTTATGATATTTTAGACTTTTCTAAGCTTAAAAATCATTTTTCCAAATTTTTATCACTTATTTTGCTATTTTTAAAGATTTAATTAGGATAAATTAGTTTTTTAATTCATAATAAATTCAAAAATAATCAAAAAAATGTTTTTCTCTTTCCTAAAATTTTCTTTTGTCCTATCTTAGGTTTAGAAATTTAGTTTATATTTTTAGGAGTAAAATTTAGTAGGCATGCTTAGTCGTCGCGTTTTATTTGCTTCCCGTATTAGTTTTAATTGTTTAATTATTTTTTTTTAATTGTTCATTTTAATTGTTGCTTTCTATTTTGTAGTAATAGATCATCAAATATATTTGCTTCATTCAAATCAGAATCCGAACTAAAACGTGGTTTCAATTTCACTAGTCGTTGGGGAAACGACCCGGGTGATCATACTTACCCGGTTAAATATACGTATTATATGATATATTATATATATTTTTGAGAGTGAACTTTATCAAGGGTAACTTGGTAATCTTCTTAATTACTCTTTTAAAGTATTATATTTTATATAAATTTTTACGTGTGTTAAAACTTCTACACCAGTTCTTCACCGTTAGTTTATTCAATTCTCGGTAATCAATGCACATCCGGAATGATCTGTCCTTCTTCTTGATAAACAAGACCGGAGCTCCCCAAGGTGAGGAACTAGGTCTTATAAAGCCTTTTTCAGATAGTTCTTTTAGTTGCTCTGATAACTCTTTCATTTTAGAAGGTGCTAATTGATAAGGCGCCCGAGCTACGGGTGCGGCACTAGGTACCAAATCGATTTGGAATTCCACTTGTCGAGTTGGAGGAAGACCCGGCAAGTCCTCAGGAAAGACTTCAGGAAAATCTCGAACTATTGGTACATCCTCAAGTCGCTTCTACTCTGACTTGTCTTCAACCTCATTTGTAGTGACATGTGCCAAAAAGACTGGACATTCCTTCTTGAAGTGTCCTTGAACTCCGCACTCAAAACAAGTAGGTCTTTGACCCGATCCGGTGCCCTATTGGTTGTTAATGTTGTTGGCATTTCCCGCACCCCTACAATCACGGGCGATGTGGCCAAATTTGTTGCATTTGTAGCACTTTGGAGCACACGGATCGGACCTTCATGGTGGTAATTGCATTTTGAGCATAGGGGTCTAGATCCCCCATATTGTCTCTTATCACCTGATCCAGCAGTGTATGCCCTGCCGGTGTTCTGCCTCTTATTTTGTTGTTGTTGTTGATTCTGATTGTTTCGGGAAGTGTTTTCAAACTTCCTCTTGTTTTCAGCTTGTCTTTCCGCAATGGTACTGACTCTCTTGTCCATCAGTTTAGTGGCCA
>BQNB010031287.1:2568-12599 GCA_026074375.1 Tanacetum coccineum
TTACTACCCGAAGCGGGGTTGTTTATCAAGGACCTACGATTCCTACTACTTCTTCTCCTAAAGTAGTAGAACGTAGAACCGAGATGACAAAGGATACGGTTTTTGTTGAAACCTAATTGTAGGCTTCATAGATCGTTTTGCCCATCTAGGATATCATAACATTAATTACGCAGCGGAATAACAAATGAGAACAACAATGTTATGAACAAGGTTTTTATTCATAAACTATATACTATTCAACTTTAATCAGTCGACTATGAACTATTCAGTTAACTAACTATTACATAAACTAATAAGCTAACTATTAGACTCTCATTGGAGAGATCTAACTATGGTGGATAATCAAACTATTCACCCTACCTCTCTTTATATACTAGAGAGGCTAGGGTTTACAAGAAAACCTTAGTCAAACATATCATAATGTTATTTTTGTAACTTCCAATCATCATTAATGTTTTAGTCAAAGTCCAACATGTCATATTAATGTTGATTTTGTAACTTCCAATCAACATTAATGTTTTAGTCAAAGTCCAACATATCATATTAATGTTGATTTTGTAACTTCCAATCAACATTAATGTTTTAGTCAAAGTCCAACATATCATATTAAGTCCTTCTTGTTTCATTTATCTTCATATAAGCATATGTAGTTTTGTAATCATCAAATCTCAGATCCCAACAATCTTCCCCTATTTGATATTACAAAACAGTCTCCATGAATGAAACAATCTTCAAAGCTTCCCCTTGACTTAAGATCTCCTTGAACATGCCACCACATAAAATAATAAGCTGCAAATCACGAATCTTCTTCCCCTTTTTGTAATCATCCAATAGGGGTCATCTGTAGATAAGCAACTTGTGAACACTTCCCCTTAAGTGGTACATGTAGATGGTTAAACATTTAAACAATAAGCTTCCCCTGAAACCCATATGTTTACCATCTCTTGAATCTCGAACTCTGTAGGCTCTATGTAGTAATCACTAATGAAGAAAATAGAGTATAACGAATTTAATGAAGAAGTTGAATCTCCCAAACTTGTGTCTTATGTCTTGCACTATCCACGTGACGTTGAACTTATACCAAGACCAAAATATAAGTAGATCGCAATCTCTTGACAAAATCCTCAACTATATGAGACACTGAGCACTACAACGTAACTCCTTAAAGTGATAGCAAATGTGAGCATTAAGCACCATAAGTTAGATCACACACCTTTGCTAGATTTTGACAAGTCTTCGTCACACCATTTAAGCACGAACAAGTTACCTCCTGCTAAAAGGTATGATAAGAACACGCATCTGTGAAACTCAACTACAATATCAAATAAGTGATAATCAATCATCTTCGTAATCACCTCTTTAATAAATCTCCAAACCAAGCCATAAAATCAATAAGAATAAACTGTTGTTAGAAACAGTTCCATCCGAGATCCAAACGCATCTGTTGTCCAACATCGGACAGTGCTAACAACATTAACTCATAAACCTGGCAGCACTAATAATCAACGAACAGTACTAGCCAAATTTGAACTGGCAGCATTAACCCGCAAATACTACTAGCAGCACTAAGAACCACGCTAGCAGTACTAACCATCCAGAAACCAACGAGCAGTAGTAAATAACATCATCCAGAAAGTATGCACTAGTTATTAAGTGAGCATTACTAATGAGATACCTAGCATTACTAAAAATTCTTTTGCTCTAAAACAATAGTAACCGAATCTCACTAGTCCATTATCACAAAAACGGCCCATCATCCACATATACATGGATCCATCACATGATGCCTTTTATACACGTATAAACATATACTGCTAATACCATATCCATGAATCAGTCAATCCAACATATACGAAAAAGGTTATAGATACACAATCAAATCCCTAAAAATCAAGAACTAAAATTGTATACTTAAAAACTACGCATCATATCCAAAACAGCTTCCATAAATCACACAGTCAAACAGGTTGCATGTACTCACACATCAATATCATAATTGTTTCCAAAAACCTTGTCATACCAGATACATATCATGCTTGCCAGAATCAAAAGCCCTAAAAACCAGGGATTTAACTACCATCAATAACCACACTAACAGTACTATCCCTAAGCAAACAATACTAACCTCAAGCATCAACATTAAATATTAAAACAGTAGTATTAACATACCTTTGACTTCTCAAATCAATAAGGCAAGTGCATTTATTCATAACCTGCTGTATCAACCTCTGCTAATCGACAATCTACTGTATTAGTGACAAAACGAATCCAAAAACCCTAACCTGTTGTACCTTCTTTATTTTTATGGTTTTTTAAAATAGACCATCATGATTACGGTTATAAAGCACATCATCATCGTTGAAACTCCATAAACCAGCAGTAGTAAACAAACCATAAATCCAAATCTTAAATCAGAGAATTAGGGTTTGTTCTTCATAACAAATCCAATCCTTAATTGACCATACATGCTACTGTTCCTTCTTTATTCAATTTTGTTGATGTCTAAAAATCCACCAATTCCAAAAACCAATCGTGTATCTTTAATGATTAATAGAATAGGATATATATTTGCTCCTTTATTGCTCTTCATGTTAAAATAACTGGCCTAACTTCTCTTATTCTTTCTGCTTTTTAACTTTATATGTTCTTCTTGATTATGCAAAAAGGTATAACAGCAACTTTAAGTACATGAGCAGCATAAAGTATATGTTAACAGCAGAAACAGCCACAAGCATCACTAATCAAAACTTGAAGCCCAATGTCCATGTTAAACAACAACCTGCAATCATCTCTTCTTAACCTGCATTTGGAAAATAATGGTAGAGTCGTGGCCTTGTGTCTTCTGATTTCTAAAAGCAGAACCAACAATAACTTTTCTTCTTTTCCGAGTTAGGGTTTTATGAAAACCCTAATATCACCGAATTTGTTGTTCATCGAAAACTAGAAAACCACAAATCAAAACCCTTTAAAAATAGTAACAATGCCTGAAGATCATATTGCATACCTAAAAACAGGTAGAGAGAACAATTATAAGCATTATTATAGCAGTTAATCTTTAAAACCCTAAAAAAATCTAACTATAAATCGATTTCTTGAAAAATTAGGGTTTTAGGGTTTCTTCAAAAACCTTGTAGATCCTAGATATCAAGAGCAACCTGCTCTGATACCACATATTGAGAATCGTTTAGCCCATCTAGGATTAGTTTTACAAATAATATTGAATGCACAGCAGAATAATAAGAAAACAATATTATCAAACAAGATTTTTCATTCAAACGATTTCCCTATTACCCCAACTAAAACTTAGGGCTACTAACTACTACATAGACATCTATAATATGTCTATTGCTAATTAACTACTAACTATGGTGTACACACACACACCTTTACTATTCGACTCTCATCAGCCGACTATGCTATGGATGGATATCTTTTTCTAAATGTCTGGACCTCCTTTTATAGCATAAGGAGTCTTAGGCTTACAAGGAAACTAATTAATATATTAATGAGAGAATCAATTAATTATCTTCTCATTAATATTCATTCTTATCTTATTTTGACCAAATCTTTATTTTCTTCTACATCTTGTAGAACTTCATGATGACAATTTTGGTCCTTCTTGTTTCCATCTTGTTTCATTCTTTTATTCACTTTGTCTTATCAAATTAAGAATTCCAATCCTTGATCCCTGCAAAATTTCCTAGAACAACTTTACTTTGAATCATGTCTTTTATATTAGGAACATCATGTTAATCCCAATCCTTGATCAATTTCGTAGCTTGTCTAAGGTTAAATTACCTTGGATAAATCTAAAATAACTTGTTGTAGAAACTTTGTATGTATACTAAAGTGTATGCAGAATCTACACTTTAATATCTAAAAGTATTATGAATAAAACAGTAATTGTGAATGAACAAAGATATAACCAAACGCTCCAATATTATTAGATCAATAATATGAGTACTCTTCATTGGTACTAGGGTTTACAACCTAGAAGCTTTTTAATCGACTTCACAACTATGAAAACTTGCATATCAACTAATGCCCCTAGAGTCTCCTTTTATAGACCAAGAAGTCCTACAAGGCTTACAATACTTTCCTAAGATATCATGATCTTTTCTAAAAGAAAATGTAATCTCTTAAACAAATACATTATACATATCTTTTACAAAAACAACTCAATACTTATCTTCGTAAGTATTCTTATTCTCCAGACAATCCTTATCTCTTTACTCGTCTTTATCCTTCTGACAGTAGTAATTCTTCTAAGCATTGAAATCCCGCGCATAAACCTTGTGTACCACCATACTGATAAACATAAGTAGTATAACATTAGTACTATGCAGTAAAAATATACTAACAGTAGTGAACAGATGACTAGTAAGTACTTAACGTTACTACTTAGCAAGCACAAACTATCTTAGCAAGATATTCAGTCTTCAACTCTGAGCAGTCTTAACTTTAACAAGCAGCAGTAACTTAATACTAACAGTACAAGTATTCTTGTTCTCCAGGCAATCTCTTTACTCGTCTTTATCCTTCTGACAGTAGTAATTCTTCTAGCAGTTGTAATCCAACAGCATAAACTTTTATACCAGCAGTATTGAGCAGTAGTAACTCTAAGAATCATCTTGAAGTCTTTAAGTCCCAACAATCCTCTCCTAAACTTAATGTTCATCATATGAATCTTCAAGTTTCTTTATCAAAAGTCCTCATCACTATCAGGAAGGTGCATTCAAACATTTCATTGACCCTTTTGCTACTTTACCATGAGCTTGAGCAGTTGATAACATATCTTATTCCAATAATCAGCTTGAAGTTTCTTGTTGAGCATATTTGTGAGCATTATTGGTGTAAGAGGATATCTTTTCTCAACCAACATAAAGATATGTACATTTCTAAACCTTCCAAAGTGTACTCCACATGAATCAAACAACTTCCAAACAATCACTTTGTATCCTTGTAGATTTCTCCATACATCACTTTTTATGTTTGGTTTAAACATGACTTTTAAATCATCCCACAACACTCTTTCATGTTCATCTTCAGGCCCTGTATCACCATGCTTTGTTTTGACCAACTTTCATAGAGTCTCCAAGTCTTCTATGTCAATACCCTGAAGCATCCTAATCATAGAAGAATATTTCTTGAAACTTCCATCAGCTCTTATCAATTGATAATGTACCATTATTCCTTCTCTAATAAGCTTGTATTCAACAATTAATAGAGGTTTGGTAGCAAGTGGTATAGCATCAATTGCTATATCATCATCTTTGACTGTCACCATATGATGTTTCAGCTCAGCTTCATTATCTACTTCAACTTCTTCATTCTCATTAGTGTTTTTCTTCTTAGACTTATCAGATTCCAGTTTATCCCCTGCTCTCTTTTCACTACTATCTTGTGCAATTTCTGCCTTTTTAGAACTACTTTCATCCTTCTTTCCACTGGTTTCTTGAGCCTCTGAATTCATAGCCATACAAAAATTTACTCTCTTTATTTCCTTGTCAAACAGCTTTTGGATTTCATCATAGATTCTGCCCTTTAGCTGATTGTGTTTATATCCACTCATATGCTTAAGATAGATAGACATTTGATTTCTCTTTTGTGTCTTTTACCTCATCCCACCACCGTTAAGAGTGTTCGGAGTTTTCTCGGTCATGCTGGTTTCTACCGACGGTTCATTAAGGATTTTTCCAATATTTCCCGACCAATGACTCATCTTCTTAAGAAGAATACTCCGTTCATTTTCTTCGATGAATGTATTCAAGCTTTTCAAACATTAAAGAAAAAACTTATCGAAGCTCCAATCTTGATTACCCCAGACTGGGATTTTCCCTTTGAGCTTATGTGCGATGCAAGCGACTTTGCCATAGGTGCAGTCTTGGGGCAACGTCATGAAAAACACTTTAGGCCTATACACTATGCTAGTAAAACAATGAACGAGGCAGAATCGCATTACACTACGACGGAGAAAGAAATGTTAGCCGTGGTGTATGCCTTCAAAAAATTCCGATCTTACCTCATCTTGAACAAAAGCATAGTGTATACGGATCACTCCGCCCTAAAATATCTCTTTGCTAAAAAAGATTCCAAGGCGAGATTGCTCCGGTGGGTTCTCCTCCTTCAAGAGTTCACATTCAAAGTAATTGACACAAAAGGAGCCAAGAATCTCGCGGCCGATCATCTTTCCCGATTAGAAAATCCGTATGAAAATGTGCTCGACCCAAAGGAGGTAAATGAAAAGTTTCCTCTCGAGACACTTAATATGGTGACTTCTCGTGGTGACTCAAGTACCCCGTGGTTTGCCGATTATGCAAATTACCACGCGGGGAATTTCATTGTTAAAGGGATGTCGTCCCAACAAAAGAACAAGTTTTTCAAGGATGTTAAACACTACTTTTGGGACGACCCCTATTTGTTCAAAATATGTGCGGATCAAATGATCCGGCGGTGTGTTGCAGGCCAAGAAGCTGTTGACATCCTCACAGCTTGCCATAGTGGACCCACCGGGGGACATTACGGTGCCAACTACACCGCCAAAAAGGTTTTTGACTCAGGATTTTATTGGCCCACAATTTACCGAGATGCCCATGACTTGGTCACCCGATGTGACACTTGTCAGCGTCAAGGAAAAATTTCGCAACGTGATGAAATGCCTCAAAATTCCATCCAAGTTTGCGAAATCTTTGACGTGTGGGGCATCGATTTCATGGGGCCGTTCCCGTCTTCACGAGGGAACAAATACATACTCGTGGCGGTCGACTACTTGTCAAAATGGGTTGAAGCGAAAGCGCTCCCCACCAACGACGCCCGAGTTGTTTGCAAATTTCTTAAATCTCTCTTCGCCCGATTCGGTGCCCCTCGTGCTATCATAAGTGATCGCGGAACCCATTTTTGCAATGACCAGTTTGCAAAGGTCATGCTTAAATACGGAGTTACTCACCGTCTCTCCACCGCATATCACCCACAAACAAGTGGGCAAGTTGAGGTATCCAATCGTGGCTTGAAACGAATTCTTGAAAGGACTGTGGGCGAGAACCGTGCATCTTGGTTGGATAAACTAGATGATTCACTTTGGGCCTTCCGTACAGCTTACAAAACACCTATTGGGCGTACCCCATACAAGCTCGTGTACGAAAAGGCATGTCATCTACCGATCGAGCTCGAGCACAAAGCCTACTGGGCCTTAAAGCATGTAAACTTTGACCTTGAGACCGCGGGTGATCACCGTAAAGTTAAACTCAACGAACTAAATGAACTTCGAGATCATGCCTATGAGAACTCTTTGATCTATAAAGAGAAAACAAAGAGGATCCATGACTCAAAGATCAAAAACCGCGTTTTCAATGTCGGTGATCAAGTCCTCCTCTTTAACTCTCGATTGAAGATGTTCTCGGGCAAGTTGAAATCCCGTTGGTCCGGACCGTTCACCATTTCCCATGTCTTTCCATATGGCACCGTTAAGTTATCTCAAAATTCCAGGCCAAATTTCAAGGTGAACGGTCATAGAATTAAGCACTACTTTAGAGGGGACGTACCAAAATTGGTTGTCCCGGATCTCTAAACCTTCCCCAAGGACAAATGAATTCGGGGATTGGGTCAAGCTTAGTGACCCTAAACAAGCGCTTCGTGGGAGGCACCCCATGCTTATCCTTAGTTATATTATGTAGTAATGAATAAGTGTTTTTGTTGTGAGAGGTGTGCCTCTTTCCATTCTCGTTTGCTTGTGTTTTTGTGATTGTCCAAGATTGTCCCGGATTTTTGAAGCCTCTCGTACTCGCAGTTTTGTCCTTCGATCACTCGAGCTTCAAATCCTCAGCTTTATTTGGGAAATCCAATATCCTAATCTAATCGACTAACGTTTATCTTTAGCATAATTCATAAACGGCTTAGGATTTACGTAGAAACCCTTCTAAAACATTGAGGACAATGTTTAATTCTAGTATAGGGGGATCTATCGATTTGATTGTGCCTGCAGTCGTTGTTTTCACGTAATCCCGTTTTTACCACCAAAATTTCAAAAAATGAAAAAATTTAAAAATTTTCAAAAATAAAATAAGTGTTTTGTCACAATTTTGACTTTCTTGTTGGGTAGAATAAGAATAAATTTTGACCCGATCGAGCGTGTTGAGCTCTAGCTTGTTCCTTAACATTTAGGCTAAGCGTTCGCGAAAATTTACGAAGAACGAAAAATGATAGAGTTAATTATGAGTTGGATGCTAAACAAATATTATTTGGAAATCTTACAAGCTCATGTATGTAATTTGTGGCTTTTTCTCTCATAAGCTTCTAACCGGATTAATATACGTGCTATTTTTGGAGATTAAACTTAAATCAACAATTTTTGTGTAGTTAATAGCAAAAAATTTTAGTCTTTGTTCAAATTTTATACTTGAATTTTTCAAAAAGAAGTCTTCTCTATATATTAAAAAAAGTAAAAAATGAAAAAATATAATAAATATAAACTGTGGGCTGATAAAAGTTTGTTGCATCTTGCCGGCTCACAACCGATGTTACAGCCTTCTAAAGAAAGCCCATAGTAAGAATAAAAATCCGAGACTGATAAAAGTTTGTTGCATCTTGCCGGCTCACAACCGATGTTGTGGCCTTCTAAAAGGTCGAGGGTTACAATTGCATAAATGTTATGTTTAATATTAAGTGTGAATTAATAAATAGATCTCTTTTTGTCAAATTTAAATATGTTTTTGAACTTTGACTATTTCATTTTAAGTTTTTAAATAAGCTATGTATATACGAGAACCCTGAGAGTTTTTGAAACCCAAGGTTCGTGAGTCCCGATACTAGTCTCTGTGGGGTGTCCAAAGCCTGGTCACTTAGCCGCAAGGTTGGGATGTGCCAAGACGAAAGTCGCTACATGGGATGATCTCGCCTTCAAACTCATTATTCTCGGGTGGAACGTGAAACATGGAATTTTGAAAAAACGTTGATCCATGGTTGAAATTCAAAATAGCACATACACCTAAGATATAATAATTGTCGGGGGTGAAAAGTTCACAATTTGCAAATATGAGTAGTGTTAGCATCTTAACTGATATTTAACTGTGAATTCGTTTTAAGCTTGGTTTGGAGCTAGTGAAAAGTCGGGAACGATGAACTTATCCTTTTTGGGGGCATTCTCGGATCGAAATGCATCTTGTTCTATGATCCCTAACAGTTATGAAAATAACAAAAGTCAAATAAGTTAGTTAGTTGCTTAAAAAGAAAAGTACAAAAAAATGAGAAAAATACAAAATACAAAATATTAGTAATAAGTGTATATCATTTAAAAATGAAAAAAACGAGGCTTTTCGAAACTCTTGATTCTTTAATTCCCCTCGATGAACACTTAGCTACTTTTCGAGGTAATTAGTCAAGGAGGATTAAGATTCTTATTTTTGTAAGTGCTTACGTACAGCATTACATGAGGACACGCAATATCTTAGTATGGGGAATTTTGGTATGTGTTTAATTACACATACATTTGACCTCTAAAACCAGACTTAAATGACTAAAAACGTACCAAAAATACATTGTATTTGTATGTTTTACATTTGTATTATGCAGGAAATTGATATCCAAGAAAAGGACAAAAATCGAAGCCAAATCGACAAAACCGAGCACGGGAACGAAAAGAGCGTAAAAGAGAAGTCAAAATTAAAGCCAAGTCAAAGTCAACAAAGTCAAGTCAAAATCAACCCCGGGAAGTGGATTTGGAAAGAGCATCGAAAACCGATCCTGAAAACCTAAACTGCTAAAAGTGGGCCCACCCGTACCCACCTAGTAGGCCCGGGAAAGCCCACTTATACACTTATAAACCTTAAGCCTTTGAAAAGGCCCAAGTCCTTTTAAAACCACACCCGGCCCAACACTAGCCCAATACCATCCATGTTAACACCACTCCACTCTCGTTACCCTTTTATAACACCCCTGTTAGTCCTTTAAGGACTAACGATGCAAACCCAACCCAAACTCCAAGGACTAAAGTTGTACCACTAAAGGACTATACTTGCAATACAATATATAACTTT